>JAFNEN010001057.1:0-68907 GCA_019343175.1 Oedothorax gibbosus | reverse complement strand
GAATTTTCCACAATCAAAATATTTGGGATGCTAAGTTGTGGCAGCCAGACTACAGAGAACCCAAAGAAGGCAGGGTTGTCAATCCCATTGGGTTAGGGGAGCATAGGGGATTGTTGGGTTAGTTTGGTTGGAAATGATGTGTCACACTAAAACAACACATGGACTATTTGTGAAAGGAGGATTAAAGTTAATTGTTGATGGCCGTCGTCAATTGCTTGTGCATTTATTTTCTATCTCGACTTGATTGTCAATAGATTTGCATCTTTAGTTTGTATTACCACATTCAGTACCATTTCGGGGAACGCTATAAGTTAAAATATAGCTATTCAATAATAGTGAACCCAATGCAAGTTCGAACTGCCCTCTAGTTGAGAAACTGTTTCTGAATCTTATGCACATGCAAAAAATGAATCGTCAAATATAGTAACTCTGGTTTAAACCAAATCTTCCTTAAACTCGTCTAAAACACACGTCGTAGATGCTAAGAAATGATAGGACTGTACACGAGTACTAATTCGATTGGCAGCTGATCTGCACTCATTGTAAGTAAATAATATAACGTGCTTATGTTCTCGTTTTCTCAAATTTAAAAAGTTTTTTTTTTAAATTGTGACTTACACTACAGGGTGCAAATTGATCTGTGGAACTGTTGCCACCCAAAACGTGAAGCATGTCCATTGCGTTGATTTACAGGGCATATTTTTTTTTAAAAATAATCTGTCTAGTATATAACGCTTCCTACAGCGTACGTTGAGTCTAAACTCTTCTGATTTAAAGTGCACTATTCCCCATATACAGTGTTATTCATGTATCGAACTATTTGTGTTCTGTATAATATTTTATAGACCGAGGGCATGTTCATCAACAAGCTGAATTGGCAAAATTATTTGCTACCAAACCAGGACGAATTACAAAACCAGGTGCTCGTTGACACACACACCGATACTCTATAAGATGGCGAACACAATCACAAAACCAACGGCTCGTTGTCTCTACCAACCGGGCCACGCAAGTTTCTATTCAAATTTCGGGCTGGGGAGCCCAGTCGTTAGGGTACGCCTTGCATGCGAAGTCCCAGGTCGGTGGCAAGCAAAAAAATTAACTGCCGACTATAAACGGCCACCGTGCAGCTCAAATGTTCGATCGAATAATACCGTGTAGAGGGATGCAGTTAAATATGCTCCAAAGTCCAACGCTGGTACGATGTCGCCCTAACGGTTGCTTGGGTGCACTCACGTCGGCTCGTCACTGACTATGGTCTAAAATACGACGCAACGTCGCAATAGCCCTGTGTAGCTCTAGTGCGACGATATTCAAACTACCTCTATTCAAATTTCAGTATGCCAACCCCACTACAAATTCAACATTCTCATTTTAGTCTCCTAAGGCCACACTTTCTCCAATCGATTCGTTGACCTTTCGAATTACCAATGCATTCGATGAATGATTTCAAAATGCAAAGCTCATCTTATCGAGCATTGCCCCTAGTCTCGAACGAGAATAAGGCTGTCAATCCCAATTCGAGGGGGCATGCCTAGCTAGACCAGATTTGTTTCAGTGAATAACTTTTCGTCTCTGAAATCAAATTTATATTAATCACTAGCAAATAAATACCCGTACTTCGCACGGACTAAAAAAAAAATTAAATTGATCCAAGTATATGTACCATTTAAAATCCAATTATAGGATAATAAACTTATGTTATTATTCCCGCTCGTTATAAAGTATAAAATACTGTTACTTATATATAACCTTAAAAATCCAAAATAAAAACAAACGCTATAAAAGGTATGCATAATAGTTATCGTAATTTCCCTCATAAATATATAAAACCCTTTAGCTCATTTGGCGCCTTTTTAGTAAGAATTTGTCGAGAAAAGAGATATAGCTACAAACACACTTTTTACCCAGCACGACGACCTACGAACAATCAACCAACATTATAAATAAAAAAAGAGGCTCATTTGGCGCGTTTTGGTAAAAATTTGGCGAGTTCGGCAACGTATTTGGCGAAATAATGAAAACGTTAAACCTTAATATGCAGCAGAATAAAATAAATTTTAATTTTAATTATTTTCCTAAAGGTTTTATTTAATTTCTTCTGCCGAATTTCATCGCGAAAGGAAAAAAATGATCGGATTTGAGCGAAAGTGGTGTATTTTCTCTCAAAATAGAACATTTTGAGCTCTGAAAGTTCAAAATCTGTAACTTAAGTATGAACTACACATATGTGCCAAGTTACGAGTCAAACAAATGTCTAGTTTATGAGTCTATAAGAGACACACACACACAAACACACACAACTTCATTTTTATTATTATAGATATCTTATTGAAGTTGTTTTTGTCGAATGAATTTCAAATGTTAAAAATAATGTAAATACACTAATAACCACTGTTAACCCTCTGAGGGATATATATATGTATGCATTCGTCACATGACTTTCAAGTTTTCTAGCAACACAATTTTTAAAAAATTGTATGTTTCCGACTTAGTAAAATTATAAGGTAAATATAAGTTTTAAAAGTTTTAGTACGGAGGAGAAAGAACAGTACAGAAATATAATTAAAAAAATAAATTTTAAGTGAAATTCTTTATTTCACCTAGTGCAGTGAAATCAAGTTTTTAATTCAGCCAAACTTGCTTATCCCTCTGAGGGTCAAAATCGTAATAAAAAATAATGACACTTTTGAAAGTAAGAAAAAACACACACACACTGAGTAACGCCTATTTTTAGACACCGGATTCCTAAGAGAAAATATAAATTTTATATATAGTTACAAATTAGCATAGAAATTTTTACGAACGATTTAGTAGAATAAAACAATATTCTACTACTATGAGTAAAAATAATAATTTTGAAAAGTGTTATAAAAAGTATTTAAATACACATTTTAAGTTTTAAAAAAAATGTTTTCATTTACTTCTCTTTAGTTCGAAAATATCGATGATGCGATAGATGATGCGAATATCGATAGATTGATGCGTATCCAATAGTATACGAAGAAAGTTCTTTTGACAAAATTAGTCACATTTTTTGTGCTAAGACTATAAATAGCTACTTTGTTTATCATTTGATGATGAAACTAAGATATTTTTTTTGCAAAAAAAATCTATTTACGCTACGGATATTTACGCTTCAGTAAATATTGTTTAAAAGCAAGCAATTAAAATAGTTAATTTTATTAAATAAAGATATTATTAAATTAGAGACGGACTGAATGATTATAATACTACCCACTTTTTACGTTATAAACGTAGTGTGGAAGCTAAAAAACTTCTACAAAACGCAATAACGCGAATTGACGAACCGAACCTTACACTTTGGTTTTAATTGATTACGACCAAAACCACGGCCTACTCAACTACTAAGGCCGAAGAAGCTTTCCCAAACAAGTTCGAGGACGGAAATTTTGACGTCACAGTTCCGAATGACGTTGTTCCGAAGATGAAGATAACCTATCTCGAAACATGTTCGGAAACATTCGTTCACGGCTAACCACAATTTTAGGGTTCCGAATACGTCCGAACTGGTTTCTCGATCTTCGGCACTGGGAACAGTGACGTCAAAATTTCCGTCTACGCTCATGATTGGGAGAGCTTCTCTGGCCTTGTTATTGAAGTTGGCCGTGCCAAAACTAGAACTACATAATCCCACTTCCCAACAGTACATGAAGTAATTGATTGGAATATATATTTTTCTGAAAATGTCCATCTATCAGAATTTCTGATTTTCCCTAATGTGAATAAGACCCAATTGTTGCGGATATTTGGAGTTCTACAGTAAATCAGTAACCCAGAGCGTCAAAAATGTTTGTGTGGATGAAAGAACGAAATTGACCGTTATAAGTTGAAAAATAATTCGAAACTCGTAAAAGAATAAGTAGGTTTGTTACAGAATCTGTCACTTAAACCGCTTCCACACAACAATTGTGCTCAACAGAAAATAAACTATTTATACAACTCAGAAAGAAATTCGCCAAACAGGGCCTTTAGCTAGTTCTAATTCAAACTTTTAAACGGCAAAATTAACTATTTTCATTAATCTTCTTCCTCAGATTTAATAATTAATCTTTATAGTTTGCTAAATTTGTGTGAAGTTCGCAGAACAATGTAAATTTTTTATTAAATATCTTTGAGTCACCACAATTTCCCATTACATTTCCTTCAAAAATTCAGTTATTATTCATTTTTTGTTAAATTAATTTGCAGTTCGAAATATATAGTTAGTAAAATTGATGCTTAAAAATAAAAGCGAAAATTTGCATATTTATTATGCCAAGTTAGAATTCTCTATGCCTCCTTCTTCATACATATATAATAAACCATCAAAAGAACTCTATTGTGATATTACAACAATCCAAACTGAATTATATCTCATAAATAAATATTCTTTCAAGAGTTTTATTTTTATTTTAAATAAAGTTTCTCGTACGTTTGAAGAAATGACAACAGTGAAAATATTGAATAAAAATGGAATTTGCATGTTATTTCAATGTAGATAAAAAGGTTAGTTATTTAATTTTTAAATAAACTTATAATTTAAATTTTTTAATGAAATTTGGGATGTAGCCCAGCCTGAAAATTTGCTTTAAAATGACGTATCGCACTTGTTTATGAGACTTACGGTTCATTCTGTGAAAGTGAGTGACAGACAGACGGACTGAACGATTATAAAACCTTCCACTTTTTACGTTATAAACGTAGTGTGGAAGCTAAAAGTGGTAATTTTAGAATAAGAAACAGGAAACGCATTGCATCTAACTAGGAAAAGTATTAGATGCTTCATTTGTCTGATAATTATGAAGTTGTGGCATAAAACTATACTTTGTTCAATGAGTTTCAAGTTTTTGAAAAAAAAAAAAAATTTCTTTGATAAAATTTCTATCTTTATCACAAAATATAACTACTTTATACGTTCAATATTTTCATAATTAAAATTTATCGTTATTTTCAAAGTAAAGAACTTCATGAGTTCGTTATTCAGTTTCTCGTAAAAAGTTTTGTTTATCAAGAAATGAAAATAATTTACTTTTCACTATTTTCATATAAAGGCTTAGACTTTCTCTTCGAATATTTCCTTTTGAAGTGGAAAAATAGTTCGAAGACCGAAAGCTTTAAATTAAAATAATTGCCTTTCATATAACTTTTCAATGCTGGGATTTTATATAAAAAAAGTCTTTGCATAAAGTTTTCCAACATAATTTTCTAGTTAATTAGTTACGTTTGGATTATATTTAAATTTGTTGTAGGAAAATGTATTTGTTAAAATTGGATCCTCTACTTTTTATAGCTTATATCTAAGTTTTTAATATTGATTAGTTTATGAGCATTAATGACTAAATAAAATGCTTTTGTTATTCGGAAATATTTTGAGTTACCATTAATTATATACATGTAAAATAAGTCGACAGGGAAACTCCGGAGTAATTAAAGATCTTTTATTTAAGAGTTATTCATCAGGAGAAGGTTGATATGACGTCTGCAGTCGACGAGAGAGTGTGATTGAATAATGCTCACAAAAATGACGAAAAATCTCGAGCTCTGCTTCACTGACCAATCACAGTCATGAGAAAGTTGAAAGATCAACTTAAAAATGTGATGACTAAACAGTTTCTGTAAGAACGATTGATCTAAGCGACTGTTTGTTTCCGACATGGTGTTGTTGGGATGCGAAAGTACTAAGTGATATTAAGGATATATGAAAAAGATAATTTAAGTTATTAAGTTTAATTGAGGTACAAAATATAAGGTTTTAAGGGTTTAAGTTATAATATGTCATACATATTATAACTTAAACCTAAATTCATACATTCACTACATCAAATTTGGTACGCGAGTTCCTAGTACCAGTCAGACGCCATAACAAGGTTTTTGAAAAATTGTGCATGCGCTAAGAGGTAACGTTTTAGGTTTTAAAGAGATTATTGAAATTACCTTTTCAGGGTATATAATTACCTTTAAATATAATATATTAAGAGGTAATTCAAATTCGCGTGGTGTTTCACATCTAGTTATTTAATTAAAGAGTTTAAATGCAATTACTCCTAAAAAATTGCAGTCCAGGTAAACTATCAATGACAATATTAGTATTGAAGGGTCTAGTTTCAAAACTCCTATTCTCGAAAGTATAACTAAGATATCGGTCCCGGTTAATTCATTGGCGACTTCGTCGAATATAAATGTACGATTATCAAAATTTGCCAGTGGAAGAGCCGGACTCTATATCTTAGTTATACTTTGGAGAATGTGAGATTTGAAACTACACCCATCTACACTCTTAAAACAAACGAGCGGTTTTAACTCAGTCTTTGGTTAATTTCCACTCCTTTCCAGTGCCGAAAATGCACTTCCCCTATAGTGTAACGTACCTGATCCGTGGCCCTCTAGCGGCCACTCCAGAAGTTCCCCGCCGAAACGGAACGAGAACAGAACTTTTTTGTCGACTGATGGAGTAACACAGACTTAGAGATGCTTATGTCCGAAAACGGACTGATTGATATGAAAAGAACCTTTTTAACATTTTAAATAGATGCTTTAAAATAAAGAAGCTGAAGTAAAATAACTTTTAAAAATATGTGTTTTTAAATAAATATTGGAACTTTGAATGTTCTTTTGTTCGTGTCTTGTAATTCGTTGCAATAGGAGTGGATTTCATTCTTTTGTTTTAAAAGTGTTCTGTCATTCTATACACATTAACGGCGAATGAGACTAAATGACTACGGGTTTCTAAAGCAAAATATCTGTGTTAATCCAATAGAAAGAAAAATACTTTTTAATCCACATTTCTCCGACTGCATTAAATATTTTTTACAAAGTTTTTATAGGATAAATCTAGCTTGATTTACTGGTCTATAATCCCGCTTTTTGAAATGGGTTCGAATATAGTTTTAATAATTATTTAATTTTCAATAATTTTACAACAAAATATTTGAACCAATCTCAAAAAATGGGATTATAGAGACCTGTAAATCAGCTACATTTATCATAAAAAAAACGCTTTAAAATACAGCCGGGGAAATGTGGAAAAGAGTAAAGTCAACTTATAATTAATATTAAAAACTAATTTATGCACTAGTTTCAACTTCTTTGGACTGCGCCGTGAAAAATTTCAAAAATTGACATTAGAGGGAGTATTGCGATCGTTTTTATTTCTGTGCACTTGCTTATTTTCTTTTAAGCTAAAATCAGTGGCGCGACAACCCACGTTGTTCCAGGTCTGCTGTGCCCAATTCAACAATCTTCGGCCATGGGCTCAGGGATGCCACGTATATGTCCCTTTGAGGGTGGACAACTTTACTCAGAATCTCCAGTGTTCAAACAAAAGGTTAAAAATTCTATTTTTTTCTCTAATGGGGCTGCAATATTGGCGGTCTAGCTTTTGACAGACTCGGCATATTCCCAGAACTGAGAGCCATTTTTTTGTGGCACCATCTAGTCGAATCTCGCTACCAAATTTGTCGCCCAGATTAACATCCACAGATAAAATTTTTGCCGCATTTTATGTAATGAGCTATAAGTGCTATTCAAAAACTATATTAAGCCAGTGTCATTGATTTTCCCTCAAGAAATGCAATTTGTAAAGGATTATATTTTTTTTATTAATATTTAATTACTTAATTTCCAACAGCCTTGAAATCTTAATTAAATTAAAGTCAATTGTTATTTATATTCTCCATAATTATAACTTATCCATCAATGGGTTATTAGAAAGATATTTAGAAATAATTTAATTTTGAAATTATCTAATACAACACAAGGCCGCAGGCTTAATATTTTCAATTAGATGATAATAATCCTTTTAAGTGGTCTGAAAGCAAACCAATTTATTTGCTCGAGTTACAGAGTTTTCCCGTTTCATTTTAAAAGGAAAAGCCAATTATATGAACGATTTTCAAATAAATGGCCTTTAATATTTGATTTATATTTAATCAAAGAAACATTTTCTAACTCAACAAATGCCATTCGAATCCTTGAATTAATTCACTTCTTTTATATCGATACCACAAAGTGCAGTTATTTGAAACTTCATATTCATTTAAATACTTGGATTATGTTACACCAATCCAAATAAAATTAATTTGATGAAGTGACTTTAATCATTTAACAATAGATCGATATAGCTTCTTTTGAGATCAGCCAGGTGCATTCAATTATTGAAAGACTTACTAATAAACTTGTTACTTTTAAATATTATTAAATGACTTTGTTGATCGAGATAAGTGGTCTTTTAAGGGGAATGGGGGCTTTTCTGTGTTAACACAATGGGAAAAAATCTAAGCCGAATTATTCTCACTTATTGCATATTTTGACTAACGTTATTTTTATATCCTAAATGTAGATGGGTTACAAGGCTCAATAATGTGACTTTTTTTAATTAGTTTGAATATTTTTTTATATTTTACAAAAATATATTCGAATTAATTTCAAAATAAAGCCCTATAAACAGGCAGCTACATTTATCACATAAAAAAAGCAGTTTTTAAAAACTATTCTACACAGCCGGAGTAATTTGGCTCAGAAAATTATGCATTTTTTTTGTTATTTTCAAAAAGAATTGATTTTAACGAAAAGCCATGTTATAGGTTCATCAAGACTCACATTTAATCAGCTTACGAATAATGAATTGAAACACATAATTATCTGTTTAAGTACAACATTATTCCTAAAAACCAAATAAAAAAACAACTCAATTTTTTAACTTCATTCCTTTAATACGAAAGAGTAAATGGTTAGGCTTGAAAGACATAGGCATGTGTCCCTTGAATTTGGTTAGGTTAGGTTAGTTTGAATTATCGTCGCACTAGAGATACACGAGGGCTTATTGGCGACGGTGTCGTAGTTTAGAACCACAGCCAAGTGAAGAGTCGACACCTGAGTAGGCACCCAACTCAACCGTTTAAGGGCGACATCGTACGTAGCGTTAGGACTTTGAAGGACATTTAACGTGCACTTCCGCCACACGGGGTATTATTCGTCGGACATTTTTTGGCTGCACGGGGCCGTTTATAGGTCGGCAGTTATTTAGGCGTGCCCGGACCCAAACCTGGGACCTTCCGCATGCTAGGCGAATGCCTAACCGACTGAGCTCCCCATCCCCCCTTGAATTTGGATTAATATCCCAAATAATCAAGCTGAAATGGGCACGGCAGGTTTTGGCCCAATAACAGGCTGTTGCGCCGTGGAGTTTAGTTTATCCCAATTAACCGTACGAGAATATCGGGGCAATGGTCGATTGGATAACCTTCTCACACTTTGAAGTCACTAATGAAATGCATTCATAATTCGAAAGGTCAACGGATTGATTGGAGAAATTGCTGTCTTAAAAGACTAAAACGAACGTTGAATTTTCACTGACTGAACGTTGATTTTTCAGTGGTGTCGGCATACTGTAATTTGATTTGTAACCAATTGCGATTCAAATGTTCTCGAATGAAATATCTTTGCCAAAATCGCCGTTAACGGGCTAAAACTCGTATAGATTTGACATAAATAGCTTGGTGAGGTACAATTTTTGATATAACTTTTGTCAGACTTCATTAAGTTACTGAATTGATACTCGGGTGCATTTGTAGATATTTTTTTTTTAAATTCAGTGACTGAAAAAACAATTCATTTTCTTAAATTTCCATAAATTTTATTGTAGAGATAAATATCAAATTAAACTTGGGTTTACTTTTAAAAAAATCGATTTATTGTTTAAAATCATTTTATTTTTATAACTAAATATAGGTTATATAATTGTAGAAAAGATAGAAGGACCGGGACTCTTCTTGAAGGAGGAAAAAAATATTTTAAATTGTGATTTTCGTGATACAAGTTCTAATATTACTTATATTTTCTGTCGCATTTTTACTGATTACTTTTCAAGCAATTTGAAAGTTACTATAAAACATTTCATCATTTAGTGAAGTATAAATCCCTACCCACCGTTGCATAACCATATAAAGTTAAGTGCATGCCGACTATTATTCCCTTGACAATGATTTGAGTAGGAAAAGCTCATTAAATTAACTTAGTTACTATTCATTATAATCTTTTATTGAAAATCGTTATTCAATATTTCAAAAATTCCTAAATTATTATAGTAATAAAATACACGTCAAAATAAGGATATTAGGAAATCAAATAAAAAGGGGTGACGTTGGTTTCAATGGGAAAATGAAGACCCATTTATAATTTTCATTTAATTGCATGTTTTCCTTCAATTTTTCTAATATGAAACTTCATGTAATGAAAGTATTGCGATGGCTTTGAATGGATATTGTGCATTCCACGCGTTTTGGAGGGTGCTGATTTTAAAAAAGTGGTTTTTGAACATTGGTTCTTCTGCCTGAACTACAGCTCGAAACAAAAGGGCTACACACTTCAAATTTGGTACTCAAGTTCCCAATATCTAACAAATGTATCAATGTTTTGAAAATATTGCGCATGCGCAAAGGATAGCTGTCATAGAACTTTTTTGGGTTTAAAAGGTATTGAAATTACATTATAGGGTATATAATTACCTTAAACGTACATTAATTTATTGAGTGGCAATCGAAAGTCGTGTAGTGTTACACAACCCTAGATTAGTTATCGAGTTAAACATTTTAATAAAAATTGATTTAATTATGTTAGTTTTTAATTCTCTAAATATAGCAGGAAATCAATAACGGCCTCCCATAGATCGTGACGCTTTTAGTATCAGTAACTTATTGCCCAAGCTTCAAATCCACCTCATTTCCACACATTTAATTTTCAAGAAAGTGCCTCCGGCGACTATTTGTTTACGATTCAAAACACTGAGTCACTCAGCAGAACATTACGTCACTTCCTGTTTTGAAATGGCATCGATACTAGCTACAAAAGAACTCCAATGGGAATGTTTCAGATGATGTACAGCTCTTGTTTTCATTTTTCCGCATCCAGCGATTTCATTGGTTGTTTCGGTTTCGCTCTCAAAATGACCGTCATAGATGAAAATAAACTTTTCATTCTAAGCAAGCTTAACAAATGATTTGAACTGTCAACAGCACAGCAAGAAGTTGGTATTTTGAGAATTTAATAAGTAAAATATTCTTAGAAAACTCATTTTCGAACACCAAAACAAAATTCCAGACAAAAAATGAAAACAAGAGAGCTGGATCTATTGCCAATTACGACGTGAAACAACCCCAATAATCGAAGCGTGGCCGATTGCCCGAATCAGAAAAAGAAATTCCCCTCAGTCATATGTTACTTTTCGTATTTGTTGTATTTCATGTCCAGTAATTTTCTTAGACTTGCCAAAAAAATACTGATACAAATACAGCTAATTAGTTGAAATTGAATAAACTACTTTTTTAATCTAATCTCTTAAGAGAGACTGTCAGTGCCATAGAGCTAGTGCATTATTTTTGAAATCACAACTTCCGTAGAAGTATTGCTTTGCCATGTTAGCACATTTTCAACAGGTATGTGATTCATCATAACATCAATTTAAACTAAAATTGAAAAGATAATAACATCCGGTTATTTAATTATCAATTGATAAAATTTTAAAATAATGTCGCCATCTGCTGTATATTTTTCGCATTTTAAAACTTCAAAAATTTATAATTCAATAACTAGAAAACATTTTCGTTTCAAATTTGTTTAATTTAGATGTTATGTTGATTCCCATACCTGGTGCAAAAAGGGGTAACATGGCAAAGCAATACTTCTCTACGCAAGTTGTGATTCCAAAACTAATGCATTAGCTCTATGGGACTGACAAACCCTCTTAAAGGCCTCTACGTTTTCCATTGAAATTTCTGTATCTCACATTTCTTTTAAGTAAACCCTATTCTAATCTAACGTTTAAAAATATTTAATACTAAATTTTTTTTTTAATTTAAAAAACGTATTTTCTCTTTCATTTATAAAAGTCTACAGTTATTGGCTTAGTCTATAGTTATTTTGGTACTTGCAAACAAACGATTATGCAAAGTATTCCGCCAATAGAAAAGCTATTCCTGCGTTCCTACTCAGAGTTACTAGACAAAATATTTGCACAATAGCCTGGGTAAACAACTATATTCTTTAGTTTGACAGCACTGAAATATAACTGAAATATCACTGTGTTGAGTAAGATGGGTGTGAAATAAAATGTTTCGGAAACAATTTTAAAATCAGACAAAAATTATTTTACGTTATTTAATTCAATTCTATGATTATTAAAGATTTCGATTTTTTTCTATTTGAGTTTTGGAGGGATCTTTATAAGCTTTGATAAAACGGTCAGATTTTAAAATGTTACACATTTAAGGGAGAAAGGGCGTGCTGGACCGGGGGTCTCCAAAGCAAAGTGCATCAGTGTTAATCCTATGGAGAAGACAAATATTTTCTCTGCCACATTTCTCCGGCTGTATTGAATATTTTTACAAGCTGATTTTTTTACGTTTTAAATGTAGCTGACTTACAGGTCCCGACCTTTCCCCTTTTTGAAATTGGTTCGAATATTTTTTTTTGATTTTCAAAAAGTAATTTTACACAAAATATTCGAAGCAATTTCAAAAAGTGCACTCTTAAAACAAACGAGCGGTTTTAACTCAGTCTGAGTTAATTTCCACTCCTTTCCGGTGCCGAAAATGCACTTCTCCTATAGGAGTGAATTTCACTCTTTTGTTTTAAGAGTGTGGGAAGATAGAGACCTGTAAATTATCTACATTTATTATTTAAAAAAAAAACCGTTTGTAAAAAATATTCAATACAGCCGGAGAAATGTGGCAGAGAAAATAGTTTTTTCGCCATTGGATTAACACTGAGGCACTTGAGTTTGGAGACCCGCGGTCCAGCGCGCGCATTCCCCCTTAAAGACTAAATTATTAAATATTGAGTTGCGAATGTAACAGTTTATGCGGATTCATGCGTATTTGAGAGGGTTCGATAATTTGTCTGAAAATCTAATGACCAATATATTAAACAAGTTATGAAAAAATTATAAAGCAATCTAAAATTAAAATAATCTACTTTCCTATTACTTTAATATTCTTAGTAATTCTTATATGGACCAAATTATTAAATTCTCAAAAGTACAGTATAGACAGAAGTTTATAGGTCGGATGTCATATGCCTTTGAAGCTAAAATAATATATTTTAAAATCGGTGGGTAAGAGCAGAAATTAAAATTGACTGGGGACAGATAGACGTTCATTTGGGCGTACAGAAAAAAGTATGAAAGTTAGAACCCTGGCGACCAATAGAAGGAAATTTTCGCTTTTCAAACAACTTCTCATTTTTTCCGATTTGCATAATAAAAAAAACCAGTTGTATCAACAGAAGTACAATATCAACTGTGTCAATAACTAATTTCCTTTTCCTTAAGGTAACAGCGAAAGATCAAATTTTCATTCAAATTTTAGTTACTGAATCGTGCCTTTATGAAAAAACTTCTATGATGCATATTTAAATATGGGGCTGAAGTTTGCAAATTTGGTAACTAATTTTAATATAACTTTGTTGAAAGCTTTAAATGTCCTTATTCCAAACACGAATTTTCGGCCTTAAGGTACACTTTTCTCTTTCTATTTTACTAGAAGGTTGAAATTTTATGTGATGTTGTAAACATGTCTATTTATTACAGTGAACCAAAAATATTTCAAAAAATATTAAGTGAGTAAAAATTAGACGATTTTTCTAATTTAAAAAATGCGCAAAATTTCTATTTAAGTTAATAACTTAAAATTATGAATGTTTTATAGTCAAACTTGATGTTCATTGCTTTGAATGGACTTTTTTTATTTCTATGAAAAATTATTTTCAGATACATGCAATAGTTGTGCTGGAAAGTGTACCTAAAAGCTAAAAATCGGTGTTTTAAAATAATGACATATGAAGCTGGAAACAAAGTTATATTGAAATTAACTACCAAATTTGCGAACTCCAACCCCATATTTAGATGCGTATTATATAAAATTTTTCGTAAATATTCATTTTAGTGATTGAAAGTTAAAATGAAAATTTGATATTTTGAAGCGTCGTTGTGTTCCCTGTCCCCTTAATGAATTTGAATTTAAAAAAAGCAGACTTACATACAAAAAAAAACAAGTAGGTTTGTAACAGAATCTGTCACTTAACCCGCTTCCACACATTTGTGTTTAACAGGAATAAACGCGCAAAACACAACATTAGTTCTATATTAAACATTTACACGCTAAATGTGGCTAGTTTTATTTATTTTATTTCGAAAATTTAATAATTATTACTTATCTTTTACAAAAATTCATTCATATTTCAAAGAATAAATATGTAATATTCCTCGCTTTTAAATAGAATGAAAACATTTCATATCATTATACAAAGAATCCGTAGTGAAATATATTTGACGTCATTTCAAACTGATCAATTTCGCAAAAATAAATTTATTTAAATTTATTGTCTAAAAGAATTAAAGTTTCTCGAGCAATTGTTGCGAATGGCAAAGGTGATTTAATTCTAATAAAAACAGGGCCTTTAGCTATTTGTAATTCAAAGTTTTAAACGCCAAAACTAACTATTTTCATTAATCCTTCTCAGATTTAATAATTAGACTTTATCGTTTGCTAAATTTGTTTGAAGTTAGAAGAATAATGATGTAATCTTTTTTAATAAATATCTTTGTGTCGCCTTAATTACCCATTTACATTTCTTTCGAAAATTCACTTATTTATAGTTTGTTAAATTAATTTACAGTTAAAAAAATATATAATTAGTACAATTGATGCTTTAAAAATAAAAGCGAAACTTTGCATATTTTTTTATGCCAAGTTAGAATTATCTATGAATCTTTCTTCATACATATATAATAAACCATCAAAAGAACTCTATTGTGATATTACAACAATTCAAACTGAATTATATCACATAAATAAATATTTTTATTTTTATTTCAAATAAAGTTCCTCGTACGTTTAACGAAATGGCAACAGTGAAAATATTGAATAAAAATGGAATTTGCATGTTATTTCAATGTAGATTAAATTTTTAGTTATTTAAATTTTAAATAAACTTCTAATTTAAATTTTTTAATGAAATTTGGAATGTAGCCTAATCTGATTTTTGCTTCAAACTGACGTATCCCACTTGTCTGTGGGACTTTTGGTTCTTTCTGTGAAAGTGGGTGACGGACAGACAGACGGACTGAACGATTATAAAACCTTCCACTTTTTACGTTATAAACGTAGTGTGGAAGCTAAAAACCAAGCGTAACTTAACATCTAAATGAAGGGTCTATAGTTGCAAAACTCACATTCTCTAAAGTATACCCAAGATAAAAGGTATGGCTTATTGGCGAATTTTGACCATCGTAACCTTTATGTTAGTTATACCGGGTGGTTATAAAATAACGCTCGCTATTCGGAGAGGTCTGTAGCTTGAATGAATAATCCGTATGCAACAAACTTCGAGACAGTTACTAATCAAGAAGGGGGGGTAAGAATGGAAACATAAAAAAAACACCCTCGTCTCTTGACCAGGGTTCTAAATTACGAGACGTAATTGACTGTGTTAAAGCTCCTAAAGGAGGCTAGAAATAGGCAGCCGGAATCGATTACATTACATTAATGCACGAAATGACCGCTTCTGGGTTTTGCTAATGCTTACAATATTGTGTTTGTATTGGCAGCGCCATCTGTCGGTGATAATTGTAACTATTTCTTTTTTAATGTAATGTAATCGATTCCGGCTGCCTATTTCTAGACTCCTTTAGGAGCTTTAACACAGCCAATTACGCCTCGTAATTTAGAACCCTGGTCAAGAGACGAGGGTGTTTTTTTTATGATTCCATTCTTTTTCCCCCTTCTTGATTAGTAACTGTCTCGAAGTTTGTTGCATTCGGATTATTCATTCAAGCTACTGACCTCTCCGAATAGGGAGCGTTATTTTATAACCACCCTGTATATTGGCAAATGTGATTTTTGAAACTAGATTTTTAAAATGCCATATCCCAGAAAACATGTTAAATCCATGAATCCTGTTATTTATTTAACTCTTTAATGGGACGCGGTACCCAAAAATTGGTCAAAATATCGATTTTTCAGTTTTTACTTATTATTCACAATATCTTTTTGGACATTTACTGGAAGTTAGAAAGCTTCTGAAGAAAAAAAGTTAAATATTTTCTGGAGTCATTCCTATAAGTTTGAATACGTATTTCATCTGCTTTAAACCTTTTTTCTCTGTTTCGCGTTTTTCAATTCTTGTGTTTAATAAATCCCTAAGGCTTTTTTGCTAATTAAGTTATAATTATATAAGCTTTGCTAATTAAGTTAGACATATATATGATGCACAAAATTGTGCATGGAATAAGGTCTACTATGTATAGTTGTTTTTTAAAAAAATGTTGAATTCAATAATTTGTAATTTTCAGTATAAATGCATGTTACTTTTTAACTGTAGCTCACATTTTAAAATCCATGCGCAATTCTTGAACAAATAGTACTAAACACAAACTATAATAATTTGATGCAGTTTTTCCCAAACTTGAAAGAGGAGTAGCGTTTTAAAAAAGTTTAAAATTTTGACATTTTTTTAAAGTAATTAAAAACTACTTGTAAACATTGTTTTTCTTGCTGGAAACTGTTTATTTAGAGTGAACATCAAATAAAACCAACATAATTTACAAATTAATGTTATTATTTCTAGAATATTTTGAGTACCGTGTCCCCTTAACTATCTTAACCGTTTCTATTTCGCAAAATAACCAGTAAAATGTCCAGAAAGCACAAGTACAAGCTTATCAACTAAATATCAGTTAGTACTTTTTCAAGCCAACCTATCTTACCCTCGAGTAACAATCAAACATATCGGGCACTCTTCTAAATTGAGCACGCCCAACGTTTTCAGACACACAATCATTTAAGCGTGGTTTGTTTACAGTAAGAACCTCGTGAATAAATGAGGAGCTATAAAACGGAAGAATTCAACAATACAAAGTGGGACCGTTTCACTGGATGAAGGTCAAGAGGAATTTTCTATTGGCTGTGTCCTCACTACGACATCAAATGGCACAAAGGCAACAAATGCAACAAAACTTGGCGACTGCCAAGGGCGCCAAGCTATGCAATAGCTTGGGGGCTGACTCTGCCAAGTCGCCAAGTTTTGTTGCATTTGTTGCCTTTGTGGCATTTGTGGCGTAGTCAGGACATAGCCATTAGAAGGTCAGGTATCGGAGATATTTTCCGTTATTTCGAATTAGAATCCGTAGAATTTTCTATTGGCTGTGTCCTCACTACGACATCAAATGGCACAAAGGCAACAAATGCAACAAAACTTGGCGACTGCCAAGGGCGCCAAGCTATGCAATAGCTTGGGGGCTGACTCTGCCAAGTCGACAAGTTTTGTTGCATTTGTTGCCTTTGTGGCATTTGTGGCGTAGTCAGGACATAGCCATTAGAAGGTCAGGTATCGGAGATATTTTCCGTTATTTCGAATTAGAGTCCGTAGATGAGCTTGAGGCGTGGTGACCGGTGTTGTAGATGAATAAATGTTGGAATTATCAGAAGGTTTTTTTAAGACATTTAATATAACTACAGCCCTAAACTACATAAAAGTAAATCATGGCTTAGAACGTCAAAGGTCCTAATGGCTTGAAAGTAGTAGAAAAAGTGAAGTCTTGTTCGGTTCGGATCTCACTGAGAATGAATTCGTCCCGCCTTTATTATACAGGGATTATTTAAAAGAATATATAAGAATTTATATTATTGGGTGAGAAATTTGAATGACAGATCTTTTGTTTTGGTTCGCAATTTTACAGGATTCGGGTGCAAAGGTAAGTACCGTGTGCAAAAGTTTTACTTCCCAAAATGAGGTGCCGAAACAAAGAAAGTTAATAGAAATTAAATTAAATAAGATTCACCACGAGCTTTACTAAATAAGATCGTGCCGACTTTGGCAGAAATGACAAACCACTTTCCCTCACGACATAACTGGAGGGAACCTTGTTTTTATACATTAAAAGATAACGTCTATTTTCCCCTTTAGATATTATCGCTAATTTTACATATGCTTAACTATTTGCTACTGATGCGTTTTAATTAAAAGTAATAGTTGAGTTGAGTTGAGTTTGAATTATCGTCGCACTAGCGCTACACGAGGGTTATTGGCGACGGGCGTCGTATTTTAGAACCACAGTCAAGTGACGAGACGACACCTGAGTAGGCACCCAACGCAACCGTTAAGGGCGACATTGTACGCAGCGTTAGGACTTTGAAGGACATTTAACGTGCACTCCCTCTACGCGGGGTATTATTCGTCGGACATTTTTTCTGCACGGGCCTTTTATAAGGTCGGCAGTTATTTTGGTGATGCCCGGACCCGAACCTGGGACCTTTCGCATGCTAGGCGAATAGTTTAGTTGAATATAGTCGCACTAGTGATAATATATTTGTAAAAATAAAATATATTTGCCACCTAGAGCTACACGAGGGCTATAGGCGACAGGCATCATAATTTAGAACACTCCATGTACGAGGCGATACCCGAGTTGGCAACCAACTCAATTTTAAGGGCACCATTTGTACGCGGCTTCGGGACTTGAGCATATTTAACGTGCACTATCTCTACACGGGGAATTATTGGTTAGACATTTTTGGCTGCACATTCCATTTATAGGTCGGTCATTTTTTTGGCATTGCCTTTATCGGAACATGGCACTTTCCCATACAAGTCAAGCGCGTTACCGTCTGGGCTTTCCAGCCTCCTGGACTATATAGGGAACTGTATTGCCTTTAAAATTTACAGGAAACTGTCAATTTTCCCCTTTATATTTTATGACTACTGTAGCATTTTCTGAACTATTGTTACCGATGCGTTTTTATTAAATGAAATGAGAATTTATATGGAGAGATTTACAAGTTTATTAACACCATTATTTTGCCTCTGCACTGAAAAGTTTTTTTGTAAAGTTACTATATATTTGCCTCGTATTCTCAGCGTATTTCACTGTATTTGATTACGTATGGTGCTGTAAACGAAATTTTACAGAACTTTTGTTTCTTAGTTTACTCATACTCAGACGCCGTAACCGACCTTTGTCATACCTCATCTTTTCCACAAGCGGGGAATTTAACTGAATAGTTACTGAACCACATGCGCTTGGAAATTGCAGCATACTTGTAGGCGTTTCGTTTAAAAGCACAAGCGCTGCATTCCGACAAAATATAGTTTTCGAAATGCCACTTTACAGTCGCTGGACAAATTATTAGACGCACTGAAAGATTTCATGTATCAATTAATGATGAACAAAATACCTTTAGAAGGACATTTGTGTTCCTAAACCTATTGAATAGAAAATTTTATCTGCTATACTTAATACATATACCGACATCTTTTTTAATGATATGGCATTCTTTGGTATGTTTTCATCATTACTAAAAAAATACAGTACGTCTAATAATTTGTCCAGGGACTGTAATATTTGATTAATACTTTAGTTTAAACTAAGAAAATATTATAGAAATTAGACCACTGAGTCAATTTTTTTTGTTTATGTACAAAATGCAACAACACAGAAACAACCAAAAACTTTTATCCAAAGCTATATGCGTGAAACACCCACACAGCACAAGTAAATATAACAAATTATATTAATGCAACAAATGGGTAATTCCATGCAAAATTACAATTTCTGTAGTGTAAGTCACGTTTGTAAAAAGTTATTATCACTGCAACTTTTAACATTAAATGAAAAAAAAATGTGTGGAATAGTTGATCTACAATTATTATAACTAAATAATGTAATGTACTTTATTTAATTTGATTTATTTTTTAATTTAAAAAAGCTTTTAATCTCCTCTTAAATCGTGACTTACACTACAGTTACATGGAATTAGCCAAATTAACAAAATATACAAAAACGAAACATTAATTAACCGAATTACATTTTACGGAATTACTTAACCATTTTCATTCAGTTCCATTTTTCCTATTCTAAGAATCAAAGAATCAGCTTACATTTTATCAAGGTGTTTTGCGATTTTCGCTTTACGATTGAGTTTAAGCAAGATTACAAAATATCTGAATTCATACACATTTCTTTAAGAATCACACTAAACTGTTATTCGTAGTTTAGGTAAATATTTCAAACAATTCTTAACAAAAAGTCATTTCAGCCTACACTGTTAAAAATTGTGTGCTTGGTTTCACCATGATATTGGTTCCTAGTAGCTGCAACGGCTGAATGGTGAAACGTTCCACCATATTTTTGGTATTCGGTTGAACCATTTCTCAGGTTTTTGTTTCCAAATCCAGAAAAATGGTTCAACCAAACACCGAAAAAAGGTGAAACATTTCACCATCCAGCCGTTGCAGCTACTAGGAACCAATATCATGGTGAAAGGAACCAATATCATGGTGAAACCAAGCACAAAATTTTTAACAGTGTAATCCGCAGAGAATAGTTTTTAAAACATGAAAGATTTACTACAGATTTAAATAAGTACTTTGGATTTGGGTCGTTAAATTTAAACACAGTCTAGGGAATTAAAAAAAAAACTATACGGCATTTGAAGTAACTCATTAAAATGGTTTGCGATTAAGGATTTTTTTTCCCTGACAAGTTTCTTGTTTCACTAATTTCTCCAAACTAAATTATAATTTAAATGTGTGGTTACTAAATGAAATATATTTGTTTTTAAGCTAACTCTAACTAATAACTATGTTCTTTGCTTAAATAAAATGGCTGGTATACTATGGTATTACGTTAAACATAAGCTTTTTTTTTCTCCAGTAAAGTTCAAATATATAAATATCAAGTAAATATATAAATATCAAGTAAAATTGTCTATTTTTGACAAGTAATAGTAGAAATTTTAGCAATTATGAAAAATTAGTTTGGCAAAATCTGATTATGTTTTTGTTTTATCATAGTTATTAAAGCAGAATTTAACTTATTTGGATTTTCAATTCATACCAAAAGCTAGTAGATTGTTTAATTAGGATTTGTCACATCGTCTTCTATTATTGAAGCGCTTTCACAATTTTTAATTAGAATAACAAATCAAATAAAATGTGAAAGTGAATTTTAAAAAAAAGCTTTATATACTTTAGAACATAATTGAGCAAAGCAGATAGTTTAATACCCCTCTATACATGAATTTTATTGACTTCCAGAAGGCATTTGACTCTATTAACAGAGATGTGTTATGGAAAATATTAGGAATTTATGGCATTCCTAAAAAAATATATAAACATTATTAAAGAACTATATAAAAATTCCAAATGTGTTGTAGAAGTAAATAGAAATCTGACAGAACCCTTTGAAATAAAAACGGAAGTAAAACAAGGTGTCGTGTCAGGACTATTATTTATTATTGTTATTAACTGGATTATGATAAATACAATTAGAGATAAAAAGAGAGGAATACGATGGAAATTTACCACAGTTTTGGAAGATCTGGATTTTGCAGACGATATTGTACTGTTGGCAAGCAAATTGGAAGATCTACAGCAAAAACATTTATTTTTGAAAAATATTCCAAGAATGTTGGCTTAAATATAAACAGAATGAAAACTAAAACAATGATAATAAGTGAAAATAATAAACGAGTAATACAGCTAAAAAGTGGCCAAGTTGAAGATGAAAATAGATTCACATACCTTGGTGCCAACAATCGATAAAGACTTTGGAACTGACGTAGAGATAAACAAAAATTGTTCTGTTTAACTCTTTGGTGAAAAGCAAACTTTCGTATGGAACAGAATCATGGAAAATTACTAAAACACAAAGTAAAAGAATTAATATCTGGCAGAACATATGTTTACGGAAAATCATGGGAATTTTCTAGCCACAAACAATAACAAGCTTTACAATAAGACCAAACAAGAACCGCTGGCAATTAATGTAAAAAAAGATGGAAATGGATTGGTCACGTGCTACGAATGCCAACAACCCAATTATGGGACATAGGCCTCCGATGGGAAAAGAAAAAGAGGACGGCCCAAATTAACATGGAGGAAAACGGTCGAGGACGAGGGGCGAGCAGGTCGGAAGCAAGAGCTGCTGCATAGAATCGCCGGAGTTGGTTGGCGTAATAAGCTTAAGGGGAATGGGTGCGCTGGACCGGGGTCTCCAAAGAAAAGTGCATCAGTGTTAATCCTGTGAAGAAAAAAATATTTTCTCTGCCACATTTCTCCGGCTGTATTGAATATTTTTACTAAAGATTTTTTTTATGTGATAAATGTAATGACTTACAGGTCCTACCTTCCACTTTTTAAATGGGTTCAATATTTTTTTTAAAATTTCAATAAAATTTACACAAATATTCGAAGCAATTTCAAAAAGGGAAGGATGGAGACCTGTAAGTATCTCATTTATCATTATAAAAAAAACCGTTCTAAAAATATTCAATACAGCCGGAGAAATGTGTCAGAGAAAATATTTTTTTCTCCATAGGATTAACACTGATGCACTTGAATTTGGAGACTCGCGGTCCAGCGCGTCCATTCCCCCTTAAGGCCTTATGTGCCACAGGGCACGAAGAGGACTAAGTAAGATGCTGGTTATAAATACAAAAAAAAATCTTAAATAATAACCCTTATTTATAATTCTTTGCTTCATTAGATTTTAAAAAATTTCTGATTGGTTCACGCATAAAAATATTGGAGCTTTTGGGAATAAACGAAATGCTAAAGTAGATTTTAATTTTGCTCAAATGCAGCGAGATATTGCGAAAGATCTCAAATTTATTATGAATGAAAAAACTGAACTGGATGTGTGTAAGAATACACGGATTTCAACTACCGCTCGCATATAAAGGTAATTTTATACAGGGTGTCCGTAAAAGAATGTCCGAGTTTCCGAGTTGTTTTGTCCCGAGTTTTTCATCACGCCTTGCGATTTCTTCCTTTGGGGCTTCGTAAAAGATCGGGTCTACGTTCCACCTCTACCCCACGATTTACCAACCTTAAAAGGTAGAATTGCATAGGCTGTTGTTTCCATTACTCCGGACTTGCTGCAGAAGGGAAGAATTGCATTTTCGTTTGGATATGTGCCATATCACTAAAGGCGCGCACATTGAGCACTTATAGGAAAAACTAGGTTAGTTTTCGCTTCAATGTCATGTATGATTTGTTATATTTAGTATAAAATAAACTCCTGTAATATACCATTAAAACTCAAACATTCTTTTACGGACACCCTGTATGTCTTTTAAGTTTTATTTCAACAACTATAAAACCTAAATAAAAAGTTATGTGGCAGCTACCTTTTGCGCATCGCGATTTTTTGAAAACCTTATGACGAACGATTAGGTACTAGGAACTTGTGTAACAAATTTAAAGTCCGTATGCATCATTTAATGCAAGATACAGAGTGATTTCAGACAGACAAACAGGCGGACCAATGTTCAAAAACCATTTTTTCAGAATCAGCACCCTCCAATGCGTGCAGAAAACAAAATCTCCATTTCGGATTTCCAACCACCATCGCAATACTCTCATTACCATATATTTCATATTAGGTAATTAAAAGTTTTAAAGAAAATAAAGCTAAACACGTATTGTAATTCCAACATGCTATCTGTTAATATAAAACTTTTTAAGCTATGTGTAATTATTTCTAAATTTATCTACCTCGTTAGTAACTCTTTTGTTACCAAAAGCTAATGTTTGGCGACATTTTGTTTTGTGGGTTTATACAAACTGACACAAAAGAAAGGATCTTTTCAAATTATTCATTTGCGTGATACGTATTCTGGAAGAGATGCATAGAAAAAAAAAGGAAGCTCTTCTTTCGGAAAATACACAAACACGAAAAGGTACGACAAGTTATATTTAGAGACGAGTTATTTGCTGTTTAAGTTATTATATAATTGTTCATTATTTTATAAATAGTTTTAAGAAGTTCATTTTGACTTAAGGGGACAGGGAACATATCGAAGCTTCAAAATATCAAATTTTCATTTTAACTTTCAATCACTAAAATGAATATTTACGAAATTTTTTATATAAAACGCACCTGAATATGGTGTTGGAGTTCGCAAATTTTGTAGTTAATTTCAATATTACTTTGTTTCTACGGCTTCACAAGTCATTATTTTAAAACACCGATTTTTAGCTTTTAGGTACACTTTCCAGCACAACTATTGCGTGTATCTGAAAATAGTTTTTTTTATAGAAATAAAAAGAGTTCATTCAACGCAATGAACCTCAAGTTTGACGATAAAACATTCATAATTTTAAGTTATTAACATAAATATAAATTTTGCGCATTTCTTAACTTATATTATTTCTTTAATTATTTATACTTAATATTTTTGGTTCACTGTGTTAAATAGACAGGTACACGACATCACAGGAAATTTCAACCCTTCTAGTAAAATAGAAAAAGAGAAAAGTGTACGCTAAGGCTGAAAATTGGTGTTTTGGAATAATGACATTTAAAGCTGGCAACAAAGTTATATAGAAATTAACTACCAAATTTGCAAACTTCAGCCCCATATTCAAATGTGCATCATAGAAGTTTTTTCGTAAATGCACGATTCAGTAACTAAAGTTGAAATGAAAATTCGTTAATTTGAGTGTTCGT
Organism: Oedothorax gibbosus; assembly: GCA_019343175.1. Lineage (NCBI taxonomy): Eukaryota > Metazoa > Arthropoda > Arachnida > Araneae > Linyphiidae > Oedothorax > Oedothorax gibbosus. The sequence goes on along the minus strand of JAFNEN010001057.1, from coordinate 44,402 downwards.
TTTGTTCCCTGTTACTTTAAGGATTTTTTTATTTGAATTAACGTCGTACTGGTGCTACACTATTATTACGAATCGCAATATTTAGAAGCTTGGTTAAGTAAAAAAAAATCCGCCGCCTCGGTTAGTACTTAATGCAATCTTATAGCGACATCGTATGTGGCGTCAGGTCTTCGGAACACGACAGATTTAACGTGCACCAGTAATACGAAAAAAATGCTAGTCTCTTAAGCAAAAAAATGGAATGCCTTCCCACTTTTTTAGTTAACAAATATCAATTAAAGAATACTATTTTGCTGCATTGATGTCATTCCAAACTGATTGGACAAAAATAAAATTTCCTTCAAATATTAACTTTTAAATAAAGTTTCTCAAGCTATCGTTGATGCGATAACAGCAATTTAAATGACTAACAATTACATTTTCATGATAATTCAATAGGTAGGGTTTCGAAAAGGGGTACAGACGGACAGCTTCGGGATGTCAATATTTTTTTTTCTTATTAGATTTTTTAAAAACAAATAGTTATTAATTAAAAAAAATGTAATGAATTGAAAGTTGAATAACCTTACAGTTAAAACAAGTTAACACGATTGCAAAATTGTATTTCCCTTAAAGGTTTAAAAAAACTAATAATTTCTCGCTGTTTAAAATTATCACGATGCATGCAATGTTATTTTATTAAAAAAATAATTGTTCAACTCTATTTCCACTTAATTTCTTCCGAAATATTTATTAATTTGCATAATTGATTTGTTGATGTAATCATAAAAGTGGAAATCTATCTTCTCATAATAAAAATAATCTTTAATAGTTAAGAAATTTATTGTGAAAATTAAGTTTTGAATACAACATGTTTAGTTAAATAATACCTTATGTATACTCGCACGTTTTGCACGTTTAGTACTTTTTTTATAAAAAAAATTACTTTTGAAAACAATTTTGATACCAATTTTTAATGTCAACATATTTGACAGACTGCATACAAAATTCCTTAGACTTTTATAAATAATTAAAAAAAGCCTTAGCGTTTTGAAAACCTTGTCATCAAGGAAAAATGAACACCGAGAAAAACACGTTTAAAGTTTTCATTCGTATGCATTTTTATCCTACCTTTTGCACATAAAAAGTGGAATAACTTTTTTTAAAACTTATTAAGAAGATTCCAAACTTTAATTTTAGCAAATAAAAAAAAACAATTTTTGCCGTTTTTGAGGTACTGTGTCCCCTTAAAAATAAATTGTTTTTTCCTTCACTTCCATATCCAAAGAATGGCTGAATACTCAAGAGATAAAGAAAACAAGCACTGGAGACACGAATCTGAGGATAATTGTTCCTAATTAATCGTCCCCAGTTGACATGCAGGGTCACGAACGTTTTTGTATCACAAGTCACGTTCCTCAAGCAATGAAATAAGATACAGAAACCACTTAAGGGATGAAGAAAACAACGTTAGGAATCGTCGTTGTCATTGATGTTCAGTTTCATTGGTTAACAAAATTTATAAGCCATGGTCATTGCATTCCTGTTTAATCGGTAATAGCACAACATTGTATCAATCGAAAGACACAATCTATAATAATAAAAGAGAGAGTCTGTGTGTCTGTATGTCTGTGGATCGTAAAAGACCTACTTATACTGCCCTCAGAAATTCGAAATTTTTAAGATAGATTCCCTTTAATAGCAACTTGTGCACCTGAGGCTTAGTTTTTTCATATTTGTTCCATTTTTAGAGAAAATTCTAATTTTCTGAAAAAATACACCACTTTCGCTCATATCCGATCATTTTTTCCCTTTCGTGTTGCCATTCGACAGAAGAAATTAAAATGAACACAAAAATTAATTAAAATTGAAATTGCTCTTATTTTCTTGCCATTACCTTCAGAAACTAAATTAATGATTTGAAAAATAATTGAACGTGCCAATGAGTTAAATGTTTAAAAAAAATGGAGGTTTTGACGTGAAATAACATTGTTATACAATTCTGGTTAATTTTGAATTTATCAGGAAAATTGCGATGACAGTAAGTTCATATTGAGGAAGATTTTTGTGATATGAGGATGTGCATTTTATAGTGACGTATTTTTATTTTGGAATTTTAAAGCAATATAAGTAACGGGATTTTTTTCTTTATAATGAACGGGAACAAAGGCAAACCTTATTATCCATTACCAAATTAAATGACACATATACTTGGATCGATTTGATATTCTTTTAGTCCGTGCGAAGAACGGGTATTTATTTGCTAGCACTTACATATTTGCGAATAATTAATACCTTCATGTTAATTATCATGTCAATCCAGTGGTAGGTACAGCCATAGGAAGCAACCAAATAAAGGGGTTTGGGGGAGAAAGCCTATAAGTCCCCTACCTTATCGAATTGCGAACTGCCTACCTTATTGAATATTCCCCTACCTAAAACAGATATTTGTTGGAATATTTCAAAAAACTCATAAGTCCAATACGATTGATTTGATTATTTTTTTTTTACTTTCTTTTAAAGGGATACGGTACCCAAAACATTTTTAGAAATAATAACATAAACTTGTAAATTATAGTGGTATTTATATAATGTTCACTCTAAATAAACATTTTCTAGAAATAAAAACAAATATTTACAAGTAGTTTTTCATTTTAAAAAAAGTCAAAATTTTGAACATTTTTAAAACGCTACTCCTCTTTCAATTTTGAGAATAACTCAACCTAACTTTTACAGTTTGTTTTTAGCACTTGTTCAAGAACTGTGCATGGATTTTAAAATGTTAGCTGCAGTTAAAAAGTAACATGCATTTATACTGAAAAAAATATATATATTGAATTCAACATTTAAAAAATATATATACATAGACCTTATTCCACGCACAATTTTCTGCACCATTTATATAAGAACACAGGTTAAAAATTTCAAATTTGTAATTTAATTAGTAAAAAAGCCTTAGCGATTTATTAAACACAAGAATTGAAAAACGCGAAACAGACAAAACAGGATGAAAGCAGACGAAATACGAACCAGAAAACGATACGAACAGATACGAACTCCAGAAAATATTTATTATTTTCTGGAGTCATTCTTATAACTTTTTTTCTACAAAAGATATCATTATGAAACTTTCAGTAACTTTCCAGAAAAATATAGTGAATAATAAAAAGTAACTGAAAAATCGATATTTTGACCAATTTTTGGGACCGATTGTTTTGCGAAGTAAAAGTAACCTAATATTGTTTTGAGGTGAATAAACAAAATTATTTCTACATAGTATGAGTTCGTATTAGTTTTCTTGTACATGAAACAAATGATTTTCTGTTTTTGATGGAACCTCATTAGTCTAAACTTTAAAATTAATTTAATACATGATTTTTTTCAAACTCTAAGATTTAATTAAAGCATCCCTCAAGAAATTGTTTGCAACAATTTTTGTTCAATAATTTCGATGCAAGGTTGCTGTTAAAACAGTTCTTTTTAATTCCTCTAAAACTGCTTCGTGGACTTATGGAGTTTTTTTAAAAAAAATATTCATATATTCTTTTCGGTGTGATTTTCAAATACTTTTTTTCGAAAACAAAACATGCAACAGTAAACGTTGTAAACTTGTATTTTGAAGCGCTTATGTAATTATACACCAGTTGAAACTGATTTATGACAAAAATTAATTTTTTATAACAACGTGCAAAAAAGTTCACTTTTTTTTTAATATCATTCATTCATAAATCGTTGCGAAAATGACACTTTACGTGCTTACGTCACAGAGAGTGCTGAAAGTAGTACTTTCGGCACTAGTGCGGTAAAGTAAATAAGAGTATCTGATTGGTAGAAAAACAAAATGATATCATGAATATCTCCATGGAAACTAAATGTCATGAAACTCACTTATTTCTATTGGTTCATTACTTTTGCATTTTCTAATATTTCCATGGAAACTACAAGTACTACAAAATAGAAAATTATTTTACAAATTTTCCTTTACTACTTTGCATTTTCGAATGTCGCCATGGAAACTAAATGATGTCATGAAAATCACTCATTGGTAGAAATACTTTTTTGCCCGTTATTATAATGCCGCAGTTACACTACCCCGGTCAGCGCACCAAGTCAGTTAACCAAGGCACCGACCCGAGCAGTGTAACCGCAGAAATCCAACGTCTTGCTCGGGACGATGACCCGAGCAAGTTTCCCAATCCGATCGGAAAAAAAAGCGGAAACTTCAAAGGAAAGGGTTACCATAGGTAGAGAGCAGCCATCTTGGCGGGTTCTCTCTTTTTTAAGCGATCCTACATGGTGAAAAATTATTTTAAAACTTCAAATTGAATTTTATGAGTTTTTCTCAGAGGTTTTACTTAATATATTTTGATTTAAAACAGGACGAATTTATTATTTTGAAAGTAAAATTCAAACATATATATGAATGAAATTCAAAATTTAACACTGTAAAATATGTTGATAATAAAATGCTTCTATGTTAATAAAAGTATTCGATCTCTTATAATCTCACCCGTAATCAATAAATTTAATTTTTAAACCAGTTTTTGCATTAAAATACTAAAACCTGGTTGTAGTGGATAGCTTAATCAGTTATTTTTAATACTAATAATTTCGAAATTTTTGGCAGACAATACTATAAACACTTTTTTACTTGGCCTAATTTTATTCAGTAATACTCCGACATTAAAAGTTAAAAATATAACTACGGAAAAGAATAGTCCCCGAAAACAAAAACAATCAAGAAAAAACACTCTCCTACACACTTTTAAAAAAATTTCCCTGTAAAATAATGGGCAGGAACCGGCAGCAGAGATTCCAGTCATATCCCGTTAAGAAACAGTCATGTCTTGTTTAAAAAACAGTTACGCCCGTTAAAAACATTAAAAACAGTTAAAAACAGAAAAAAAAGGAGATTTTCCTAAATTTTCTATGGGATACACGGCCGTTTATTTATTGGGTCTGACTGTTTTCTACCAAATAGGGCTGTTGCACAAAAAAAATTTTTGGGACCGTTAATTTACAGGCTTTTTTTTGCAATGTATGGTATAAATTATTTATTCCAGTAACGGTTTTCGAACGCACAAATACTGATACCGGAGTACCTTCGTCCAACTTTACAATTATCTTCTTGACAAATAATCATTTTCGCGCAACATTGTGTATGAATTACATAAAAAAAAAACACAAGATGCTAATTTATTATTTAAAGTCATCTTCAACACCAAATATTACTTCTAAATTTCTGGCGCGAGTATATTTGTTAAAAAAAAGCATTTAACTCAAAACTGAAAACTTTTTCTTTTGGGGTGAAAAATACTTAACTAAATTTTTTTTAAAAAAACCCATAATGAAGTGTTTTATATGGTTATTGGCAATTAATGCTTTTCCCCCATGTTAAATTGAGCAGGCTTTAAAAAAAGCCATAAAAGTGCACATTTTGGTATGCTATGAATGCACAAGGTTTGTTGTTTTGTAATGAAAGATATCATTCCATGAAAAATATACTATAAAAATAATTAAATATTTTCTACGTACTACGTATTTACTACGTTGTGCATCGTTCGGTTGCGATGACATGCTATCATCCACCATCTTCGACGACGTTTTTCAGATATTTTTCTAATTACCTCTATATAATTATCTATGCTTTTGAAATGTAAAGCGCAAGCAGCAATCAAAATTTTTTCATCCATAATCTCCGTCGGTTTTCAAACAATGAATAAAATCGAACGCGATATAGAATCACTCGCCAATTTCTCGCCAATCTCACCGAAAAAAACCTTTTGGAAATCCTTGGCAAATCCAAGGTCAGGCTCAAAGCAGCGCCCAAGGCAGTGCATTGAGCTAGTGTAACTGCGGTGTAAAAAATTTTGTAAGCAAGCACGTGTCAAATAATACTTTATTAAGCTCTTGTCATTATTTCACTCGACCTACGGTATCGTGAAATAAAAGCCACTCGCTTAATAAAGTATTATTTTCGGTACTAGTTGCTTAAATAACTATTTAATTTAAATATTCATTATTTCATAAAAGCTTTGTATGTGATTGTTGATGTCGAAACACGGTTTAGATTAATAAAAAATAAATACTATTGAAATGGGTAAACCTCCGCAGACAGGTAGCAAGATGTCCGTCTGTTTATCCAGACGGACGAAAGTGAAAGATAGAAAGGCATGACAGGCAGTCAAAAAATTTAATTTAACGTAGAAGGAGGTACGCACGGACAAATCCATAATGTCAATACCTACTTTCTATTGTTTTCCTTTCGAATTAAAATAAGGAGGAAATTAGGCTAATTAAGAACTGGTCAGTATTAGTAAAAACATTATGATCGGGGTACTTGCATTAACGTACACCACAAATATAATATACTATTCTTCAGCCGCGTTTCTGCATTTCTGTAGAGCTAGTGCAATTCTATTTGTCAGCCTGTCTGCGCATTTTGTCTCATTGGTTTGTGGCAACCGCGGCTGGAGTGACGTACAAATTATGAAATTCTATATAAGTACGACCCTACATAGGGGCGTGGCAGCTTTTATTTCTTTACAGGTCGCCCCCAGCGCGGGCGCTCTTTCTGGGTAAATGCGTAGGCCAGTCTTGATTTGCTAAGTCTTAATTGGCTAATTCTTATTTTATTATGTATTAGTTCGTTTACAAACTTGTAACTGTTTCTTTTATTACTCAAATTAAATCTAATGATAATTAAGTAAATAATCTACTGTTTTCATAATAAATGCCCAATTTATTTGTCAATAAAATATAGTAATTCATAGTGATTTAAATTGTATTTTCTTGTACACAAAACCTACCCACACAACTATTTAAAGCTTTAGCGCTTTGAATAACCTACTCTATAGTCGTAAAACTCCCGACCAGCGAAGTAAAAGTAAATAGTCAGCTGAATTCCCACAAAAGGGCCATTTATTACCCATAAAATCTCGTGGTGAAAACCAAATATCACCTAAAAGTCGCACCTATAAAAATCGAAATCCCGCGCCATTAACCTCAGCGAAAATATCGCCAAGCGTCGCAAAATAAATTACGTTTAAACAAAAGTGTCGCCAAGGGTAAAATATGCCACAAAATAAGTTACCTTTGCTGCTTTATTTTAGCGGGTATTGAGAAATCCGAGGTACGGTAATGAACATTGGTTTGCTAATTCCAAAAGGCTTTTGAAAGATGGTAGTGATTTAATTATATGTGTGTGTGGTGTTTATTTTCTTTTGATTTTTCTTGGAACCATTTCAATAATGGTGCGATTTTATTTGAGCCATTACAGTAGTTGTGTGCTTTTAATTTAATTAAACGCAGTGCACTTATAATTTATTCGAATTTCTGAATGAAAATGAATTTAAAAAATATTTTCTAACCCACATTTCTCCGGCACCAAAAAAAAGCCGTTTGTAAAATATATTCTCTACAGCCGGAGAAACGAGGCTTTGAGAATCTTTTTTTCATCAGATTAACACACAGAGCCGAAATCACTGTCTCATTCGCCACTAATAATTAGTTACAATATAAAGTGAGTTATTGCATGCTCATATCTTGGTCCATATCGGATATTTTTCGTAATTTTCGTTAAGCTAAAGTGCATTTTTTAATATATTTTACATTAGGCTTTCAATACAGCTAGTCAAAAGGACAATTAAAGTTAATTACAATTTTGCATGACAAGTTTAAATGGCATCTGTACTATACATAAAATCTCATTTTATTAGTTTGATAGTTATTTTTTATAAGCTAGGAGAATGCTGTTACATACGAGCAACATTGAAAAGACTAAATTTTTTATCCTTCTTTCACATTTTTCTTAAAGAAAAAGGTAATTTTATATCAGAATTTTAATTCAAAACTCGCAACTTAGTACAATACAAAGTTTAAAAGATAAAAGAAATAATTTAATGAGCTTTTTTAATATATGCATATTAGAAAGTAATCATTATATGCATATTAGAAAGACCCAGATTTGCTCGCGTAGACTTCTATATTTTTCAAAGGTTTTTTTTCTACAAAAAGGTAAAAATCGTTACTTGTTATCCGAACTATTGTACTTGTAATCCATACTTATGAGTTTCCAATGCTAATTTCGCTAAATACTCAAAAAATAAGAATGTAACAGCTTTTCTTCGAGGTTAAAGATGTTTTCCCTTTTATCTACATTTCGTTTATCCAATAATCAGGACTCTTTTTCAACTTAAACCTGTATTTTATCCCAAGTACAATATTTTTAAAAATTAGTTATTATGGTAATTGAAAAACTTGTCGAGCATAAGTCTTTTAACAATAATAACGTTGTTAATTATGTTATTTAACCAAACAATAAATGCAAAAAAGTTCTGAACGGACTAAGGTAGCATACTTTTATGCCCATAGAAATCTTTAGATTACGGACTAACTAGCAAACTCTTAAGTAAATCGAAAAGTTGTATGGGTAATCCTCAATTGTCACTAATGGTGCAATCAAGTTAAGTAATTACCAAGTAAAGATTCCAGGCCTCTCATTAGGGTGAATGGGGCCTATCGACTGTGGGTCTCCAAAATCAAGTGCTTCAGTGCTAATCCAATTCGAAAAAAACTTGGTAGAGAGGCTTAAGGGGAATGGGCGCGCTGGATCGCGGGTCTCCAAAGTAAAGTGCCTCAGTGTTAATCCAATGGAGAAAAAATATTTTCTCTGCCACATTTCTCCGGCTGTATTCAATATTTTTACAAGCGGATTTTTTATATGATAAATGTAGCTGACTTACATGTCCCGCTCTTCCCACTTTTTGAAATTGGTTTGCATTATTTTTTAATTTTCAATAAATAATTTTACGCAAAATATTCTAAGCAATTTCAAAAAGTGGGAAGATAGAGACCTGTAAGTTATCTACATTTATTATTACAAAAAAACCCGTTTGTAAAAATATTCAATACAGCCGGAGAAATGTGGCAGAGAAAATAGTTTTTTCCCATTGGATTAACACTGAGGCACTTGAGTATGGAGACCCGCGGTCCAACGCGCCCATTCCCTCTTAAGAATGAAAAGGACCAAGAGTAGGGTCTACAAAACGAAGTCTGCTCTCTGTGTTAATCTTATGGGAAAGAATGTTCTAAGCCATATTTCTCGGGCGGTATTGAATATTTTTACAAACGTTTTTTCTTCAAATGATAAATGTAGATAACTTACAGTTCTCTATAATCCCACTTTTTGAAATTGCTTCGAATATTTTGAGTAAATTTATTTATTGAAAATTTAAAAAAATAGTCGAACCCATTTCAAAAAGTGGGATTGTCGGGGACTGTAAGTCAGCTACATTTATCACATTAAAAAACGCTTGTAAAAATATTCAATACAGCCGGAGAAATGTTTCTATGAATATTTTTTTTCTCCATTGGATTACCACTGATACACTTTGGTTTGGAGACCCACGATCCAGCGGGCTCATTTCTCCTTAAAGCGCTCTTAATTAAGAAACAAATACTTTTTCCGATTATCGATTTGAAACTAGTTTCTGTAAAGCATATGCGTCTTCAGTGGAATCGGTTTAGTTTTTAATAGCAATAATAAAAGAAATAGTCACAATTTTAAATTTAGGACCATTATTATCACTATTATTATCATTATTATTGCCATTATTTCAGATAGAGATTCGTTTTAAACCTTTTATCCCGACAGAACTTTTAAGTGCGACTTATACGGTCGCTTTTTTTACTTCGCTTTTTTTTTTCTTTAATTTATGATAGCAGATTAACTGATAACAGATTAAGATCTTTAAACATGTATTCCCTTGAAAACAGGAGAGCTAGGGGTGATTTAATACAGTTATTCAAGTTCATAAAACAGGGAGACATGGAGGGCTTAGATTTTACTTTAAATAGCCGGACCAGAGGTCATGATCAGAAATTGAATAAATCGAGCTTTAGAAGGGAGGTAAGAAAACATTATTTTTACAATAGAGTTGTCAATGAGTGGAGTGCTTTACCAGATTATGTTGTGCATTCGAAGAGAGTAGAAGATTTTAAGAAGAAACTTGACGGACATTGGAAACTGGTAATGTATTAGATTGATTTTGGACCAACCTTGCTGGGCCTCTGGCCTGTTGTTGGTCGACAATTTTTGTATTTGTATTTGTATTCTGACCGTGCTATAGTTCGGCATTTAAATCGGCAATGTCCGGACCTGGACCTGGGACCTTTCGCGGACAAGGCAAGTGCTTCACAGACTGGGCTCCCCAACCCCCGTTCAATTGAATGGAAATACTTGTTTTTTTATGCCGTATTCGGTTTCAACACATTAAAAGCCATAAATGTAAGTCATATTAATTCAACAAAATGTCATTGTTGCCAAGTGTAATTTAGTAATCATAAGTGTTGTTGTTGTTGTTGTTACTAATGCCACTTGGGAAACCCAAGCTCTTCCCGCGGAGCGGGCAAGGATTATGGCAAATGGGTGCGGTTCCTGAGGAGAGATGCCCGTGTAGAGACCACACGGCAGGAATCCGACTTGGCATCGTGCTGACAGATGCTGCCATCTATCGCCACCTCCTCAATTTAGACATGTCCCTGAAGGGGAGGGAAATAGTCTCCAGGGACCTGTACCCGTGGTAAACTGCGCAATGACCGACCACAGGACTTTCGGACCCAACAGATTTAACGAGCACGTACTCCGCATATACTCGACAAACACAAACATCCATGCCTTACCGGGATTCGAACCCGAACCCAGAGGCTCCAAAGGCTAGCGCCCTAACCATTGCGCCGCCGGGTCGGCAGTAATCATAAGTAGAAAGGAGGAAGGAGGAAAAAAGAAAAATTCGAGGCATAATTGTCTTGTAACCCAACTATTATTTCACCAAAATATACAATTAATAATGACATTGCTAAATTAAAATAGGCAATTAAGACAAATAATTAAACAAATCTTAATTTTGCACATGAAGGTTTAAAACTAAATTTAAAGGAAGTATTGGTGTATAGATATATTACCATATTTTGTGTTAATTTAATAAATTTAACAATTTTGATTGGTTGAAAGGTAGAGAGATTGGTTTAAAATTTAAGTGGATTTTATATTCCAATTGAAAAACCATACAATGCAAAATAAAACTTATGATTTTACTTTTATGAAAAGTATTACAGAAAGTAAATTTAGATTTACGGATTTCAAACGGTAACTTAACTAAAACAATTAGTAAGAAATTAAATTACATAGTTTTGAATGTTAAATTAATGTTTATATTACATGAAATATTTTTTGATTACGGAATCAACTTAACTTTTTTTTAGAGATTTATTAAATAATTTAAATTTTTAACTAGTTGGCATCGGTATTTTCAGTAAGGAATTATAAACAAGTAATTTTTTTCTGATAAATATAACGAAAGGAAATCGATTAAATATATAGGTTTCATAAAAATATACATGTCGTCGCAAAAAATATTTTTCTGTAATTTGTTTACAAAATATACTCTTTCCAACTTTAGGTGGTGTCATTTAACAAGTTTAAAAAAAAGTTAACTAGCGCGTAAAAAAACTAATTATTCCAAAAGGGATAATTGCTTTATTAGTCAAACCGCATCCGACACGTAACAAAAGTCAAACTAAACAATAGAGTTGTGTTGGTCTATAATCCTCTCCTCAATGCCAGTGAGGGTATATGATAAAGTACGCTTAAGAAAAAAAAAAATATTTTACTTTGAGAAAATGATCTATTAAATTGGTTTTCAGTTAAAAATACTAACTCTTCGTAATACAAGAATAAATAGCCGAGTTACCTACTGTTTCTTGTGTAAAAAACCCAATACTTCAATTTAAAATATTAGAAAGAAAGTAAGCCTCTCTCGAAAAAACAATAAATTTTCTCCCATCTCTCTAATGAAAAAAATTGGAATCCCCGCCCCTCACAAAAAACGCCCTTTGCCACGCCCCTTACCACTCCCGCTCTGAGACAGAACTGTCCTTTCTGAACTATTGTTGTAAATTTACTAAAAAAAAACAGAAAGAAGCGATCGGACCATCAATAACTTTCACATAGGAAAACTGAATTGACCCATCTTTGTTGACAAGACGTAAGTTAACAAAGTCAACTTTGTGACTTAAGCCTTTTGGACAAAAGCAGATTTATATAACGTACGTTTAAATCCTTAATATCATAATATTAAGTTCAACAAGTGTATTCGACTATTCAAAGATGGTCTTGGCTGAAAATCATTTGTCCCTATGTGCATAAATAACATTACCGTAACATTGAAATTTCAAGCATACTACCTATAATAAAGCAACCTCTCGCTAAAGAGATACGTTATCTCAGTCTTATAATTGGTTGTAAATCTGTTTGGCTGTGTGTCATAATAAATATTATATTAAATATTATACGTTGTTTGAGTTTCGAGTTAACTTCATTACAACCTGGCAAACGTTACCCTACGTCCCAGGCAACATACAAGTCCGCAAAATATAACCTAAAAGACTTAGCCAATATTTCGTAGTGAAGACCCTAGCAACGGCGTCTGTCCTCTTTGCATCATAACATACTGTTGACCATTCGCGACTTGTTTACTCTTTAACATATTTTCGGTCTACATCACGTAGTAATTGGAATAAAGGGCTTAGACGGAAATTGGTCTCCAAACCGAAGTCTTCTGTGTTAATCCAAAGAGGCAAATAGTTCTTCCAAGCCAAAATACTCCGGTTTTTACTGTTCTTTTTCTTTGTTCGGGGGCTCAGAATACAAGTGAACAAAGTTCATAAAAAACTTAGTGCTACAGAGACTTAGAGTTAAAGCTTTATAACAAAATAACATTTAACAAAATTATAATTTTATTAAAATTAATAAGAACTTAACATTTAGCTGCCTAGCGTACATTATCTGAACTAGGACTTTTTCATTATTGCACTGGAATTATGCATAATTAATGCATGTCATTGCTTGAAAATGGCAAAAAGGGGTCCGTTTACTTGTATTCTAAAATCTCCAAATATAACTGGCTTAAGCGTCCCTATTATTCCACTTTCTAAAAATAGTTCGAATTATTACTTATTTGATGTGTCTAAATGTCTAAACCTTGATCCTAACCAAATCTGGTTAAATTGAATTGTCTTCGCATTAGAAGTACTCGTGGACTACTGAATATTGATGAAGCAGATATTTGAGTAGGCATCCAACACAACTTTTAAAAGCCGACATCTTTCGCGGAGTCAGGGCTACGAAGCATAATTAACGAGTACTTCCTCTACTCGTTTAGGTTACGTAGAATTATCGTCGTACTAGAGCTAGACGAGCGCTATTAACGACGGGCGTAGAAATTTGGAACCACAGTCAAGTGACCAGTCCACACCTAGAGAAACAAGTGACCTGAATAGGCCCCTAGCGAAACTTAGGGACGACATTGCTTCAAAATCCCGACGCCACGTACAATTTCCAATCCAATTTTACAATAAAACATCCAAACCAACTTCAAAGAGACTTGAGGACATCTAAGCCACTTTCGTTTTTTCATGTAAAAAGCCGTTTGCGAAATATTCGACGCAGCCGGAGTTATTTGGCTTAAAAATTGTTCTTTCACAAAGGATTAGCACATAGAAGACTTCGGTTTGGAGACCCAGCTACCTCTTCCATTCTCTATTTAGCACTAAGCCTACCGCCATTACCATACATTGAATAAACTTTAGCTGTTAAAGATGCTCTTTATACATAAAACCGTACTACCTACTTTCTATTAAACTACAGTCCATGGACAAATTATTAGGCGCACTGTATATTTTTTAGTAATTTTATGTTTCTTAAGAGTTTTTATGCAATAATGGTATATTTAAACTACAATATTATTGATTTTTATTTAAAAGAATTGTTGTAGACTACATTACTACATATTTGTATTTATTTTAAGATAATTATGATTAAGATTAATTTATATTAATTATTTATTATAAGATTATTTATGTGTGGAATCATCATCCTCAAATGCAGGAGACAGTACAGTCTTGCATTGATAGCATGCCGCGCAGAATTAAAGCTTTGATAGCGGCTAAAGGTGGCTCAACTAAAATTGACTTTTACTAACATTAATTTCACTTTTCTTTAAAACTTAATAAACTTATGCTTTTCTAAATTAATGCTGTTTTATTTTTGACAAATAAAACGGTACAATATCACCCGGTAATTAATATTTTACAAGAAATCTTGCAGTGCGTCTAATAATTTGTCCAGGCACTGTAATTTCTTATTATACGAGCAATTTTTTCAAAAGAATTAAAAAGATGTAATTAATAAAGAGTTATTTACAGAGCTAAGTTTGGGTAAAACTACTGAGATGTAGGGTATAAATATTAAATTAAAATAAAAAAATTTCGGCGGTAAAAGCACAAAGCACACAATGTTTCTTGTGTAACTTACTTTTAAGCACTAAACTTGCATATATTTTTTTATTTTAGGGAACAAAGTATGCATTATATCGTCGCCCAATAACAACATTACGAATGAGCCATATTCGGCTCTTCAGATTCGATTCATTCAGTTCTTGATTCTTAAACTATATTTGAAACGATCGGATGGTTCTTGAAACTATTGCTTTTACAGTTTACGGTTTTCCAACGATGTTTTTTGCTCAGTCGTAGTTTTGGTATTGGGCTGACGATATACAATGGATATGTTTCACGTCTTGAGTGGCAATGGCTCCAGAGGAATTGTTTTCATTCTTGGTCCTGCTACAGTTACATTTGGCAATACAATTTTGCCTACTCTCTCCGCATAAAACAACTATCATCTAAAGTAAAGTTTTTCAACAACATTGACGCTTTGGTAATGCTTTGCATACTTGAAATTCAATCGCATTCAAACCGTAAAGAACTAAAATTGAACACAGCAGACAAAAAAAGCATTGTCACTGAAGCCGAAAAAAAATGAAATCACAAAAATGCAAGAATAAAAACGAGGAAGAATGACGTTATCTGAAACAGTTCACTATTAATTAATAGCATTGTATTTCAAGGACTACGGGTCTTTAAAAGTTTATGTTCAGACGTTATGGCACCGAGCTTTAACATATAGTCTCCATTCTAACTAATTGCATATAAATCATGGCCATGTCACTTGTGGCAGAACTATATGGTTGCGTAACTACTATTGTGGCTGTGTTAATATTAATACACCTCAACAATTACCAGTGCTAGGTTGCTAATGCATATTAACGTGTCGCACATTGCAATCTCGTAAGAGGTAATCACAGTAGGCCATAAATTCATTATTAAATGTCTAAACCTTGATCCTAACCAAATCTGGTTAAATTGAATTGCCTTCGCATTAGAGGTACTCGTGGACTACTCAATATTGATGACAAGTGATGAAGCAGATATTTGAGTAGGCATCCAACACAACTTTTAAGGCGAAATCTTACGTGGAGTCGGGGCTACGAAGCATATTCAACGTGTACTTCCTCTACTCGGTTAGGTTAGGTTGAATTATCGTCTTACTAGAGTTACACGAGAGCTATTAACGAAAAATTGAAATTTGGAAGCACAGTCAAGTGACCAGTCGACACCTAGCGAAACAAGTGACCTGAATAGGCCCCTAGCGAAACTTAGGGACGACATTGCTTCAAAATCCCGACGCCACGTACAAATTTAAAGTTCACAAAATTTAAACAGGGTATAATTCATCTAATTGAGTGCACATACCATTTATAGGTCGGCAGTTACTTTGACAATGTCCGTAACTGAACCTGGGACTTTTCTCATGCATGGCAAGTGCCTTACCGTCTGGACTTCCCACACTCAGCTCTTCCAAACCACATATGAACCCCAGATTTCTCAGTTTTTCACCACTGACGCTTTGGTAATTATTTGTATATTGTAAATTCAATCATATTAAAATTTTAAAGAACTCTAAAATAGAACCCAACAGACGAAAAGATCACGCTTTGAGAAGTGAAACCAAAACCACCAATGAAATCTCGGACAGTTAAGAACGAAAAATACAGTAACGTCATCTGAAACAAGCCAGTAGTTTGCATTGTAATTCAAGGACCACGAATCCTTTATCAGTGATTGTTCAGACGTTGGCACCGGGCTTTAATATGTTTCCTCTATTCGAACTAATTGCATATAAATCATAAGCATGTCACTTGTGGCAGAAGTGTATGGCGACCTAACTACTATTGTAGCTGTTATAATATTAACGCATATAAGCTGTTGCCAGTGTTAGGTGGTTAGTGCATATTAACGTGTCGCACATTGTAATCTCTTGATAATTAATCATGGTATACCATAAATTCATATTCGGAATCGTATCCAAATGGCTGAACCTTTATCGTAACCACATCTAGATCCCCGATTGTTCTGTACGCTAAAAAGGGGTGTTTCTAATTTTAGTTTATATTACCTATAGTCCAGTGAATAGAGACTCAAAAAGGGGGTTTACCATACAAAAGGTCCGGTATCGCTGATTTTTTTATATGTTGTGTGTGACCCCTAGGAAGTAATAAATGTGAGTTTTCGTCATCCTTGTTCTATTGCTTTTTCCGCCATCTTGAAAAAACGTTCGAAAGTTTGCCCATTTTCCAGTTTTTGGCCAATAACTTTTCTCCTAAGCATTTTTAAATAGAACTTTTCGACACAAAGTTGTAGAAAACAAAATTCTCTTCAAAATCGGTATCAAAAGTGTTTTTCTCTGACAAACAGTTAAAGAGCTGCGAAGCAGCAAAAAGGGTGTAAAATCGAGTGTTTCGATTTTTTTTTTACTTTTTCACGACTTTCTATCACCGTAACTCACATGAAACTTCATTTTAGCAATAAAATATGATTTTACAAATTTTAGGAAATTTAATTTTCTATAAAATACACTTATCAAAAGTAAGTTTCTTAGAGATTCCATTTAGAAAGGTTTAATTTACAGAAACACAAAAAAAGGGCTATTTTCACCCGACGATACAATGTTTTATTATTTAACCTATAGCTCTTTCCCAGTGTATTTTTTAGTATTTTTGTGAATATAAAACTTGTTCAAAATAATTTTTTCTATAAAAAGATCTTTTCGTGTGTTCCATACAAGGAAATGTAACAGAGCTACGTAGTACGACAAGTGGCGTAAAATCTTGAATTCCGCCAAAAGAGTTTTTTTAACCCCTTACAATCCCAATAATTAAAAAAAATCATAGTTTTAGCGGATCATAATTTTTATGAAACTTATAGATATCATCATTTGTTATATTAGTAAGGTCATAAAAGTAATTTTAAGTACATTACCAAAGAATTAAGGTATATTTTTTTAAAATATAAGCAGAAGCCGTTACATGTTTTGCTAAAGGTACAGAGTTGTCGAATGGATATAAGTATACTTTCATTTAGATTCACCATAGCAACCATAACAATAACTATGGTAACGAACGTCCTTTTACGAGAAAATAGTGGTCAGGAATGGAATTTGTCAAGATTTCCATGGAAAGATAAAGTGAATCAGCCTAGTGAATTAGCCTAGAGACAACCAAACTCAAATGTGTTGAGTTTTGTATATGGTTCGTCAGAAACATATAACTCTCCATCCAAGTTTTTTTACTACTGATATATCGAGTTCATGAAAAAGTAAGATACTTTTCTTTTGTCTTAATTTGAATGCTAGAAATCGTTGTCATCTATTGTCATTAAATATTTCTAGTTACATTCCAAACTTTACAGAGTAGATTTTTCATAGCCAAGACATCCCAAGAAGACCTTAAAGAGTATCTGGGATATGAACTTGCACCATTTCCTATGTCCCTGTTCAATGAAGATGGAAGGGAACAAAGTCTACTTTGTACTCCGCGTTCACACCAGTTACAGATTGTTTTAAACTCCCTTCAAAAAGCATCGTTGTTATTGATGGTGGACTCCACAAAGTGGTGTGGAGTCAAAACGCGACGTTTTCTGAAATCTACACTGATTATCGAAAGTACATTCTCAAGCATTATGGCTCTACGGTAATAGTTGTATTTGATGGCTACCCCGATGATCTTCAGCTGAGTACTAAGAGCGCTGAACGATTAAGGAGGTGCAAGAAGAATATCTCCGCTGATGTGATATTTGACCGAACAACTGTAAATACAACCCCACAGGAGAAGTTTTTATACAATGAACAAAACAAAAGAAGGTTCGTAACTTTACTTAGAAACGAACTTAAGGATTCAGGCATAATTACCAAACAAGCAGATGAAGATGCTGACGTTCTAATCGTCAACACTGCCAAATCAATAGCTTCACAATATGAGGCTGTTTTGATTGTGGGTGAAGATATTGATCTACTGGTGGTATTAACTGGTGCGCCTCCTGTTGTCAAAAATGTCTACCTTAAAAAACCAGGGAAAAGCAATTCACCTGACATTGTCTACTCTTCTTCGTCATTTCTGAATGGTTCGACTAAATATCTACTACTCCTTCATGTCATTAGCGGATGTGACACTACTTCCAACATTTTTGGATATGGAAAAGGCAAATTCTGCAATATTTTCCAAAGGAATCCATATTTGTTAAAAGTGGCAAATGTTTTCAATAACCCTGATGCTACTGCGACAGAAATTTCAAAGGCCGGAGAACAAATTTTAGTTTCCTTTTATGGTGGAGACAGAGATCAGTCGCTCACAACTCTTCGCTTTTCAAAATTTCTTTGTACCACCACAAAGCTCAATTTGGCTAAACTGCCACCAACCTCCGACGCAGCACAATTCCATTTACTGAGGACTTACCATCAAGTCATGGCCTGGAGAGGAATTCAAAAAAACTCCGTTCGATTACGGATGGATGAAAGGTAGTAGAGGTTTGCTGCCTATTATGACAAAAAAAGGACGCTGCGCCTACGGATTTATTGAAAACAATTAAATGTAAATGCATCAAGAGTTGTTCGGGTGCATGCAGTTGCAGAAAATCTGGCTTGTATTGCTCTTACCTTTGTAAGCACTGCTGTGGGCTGTCCTGCGAAAATAGGGCACTCATCGTCGACGAAGATGATATTGATCTAGACACAATTTCAAACAATGAAGATGAATCCGTAGAAGTTCCTCTTTATGTACCACCCAAACGAGTCCGATTGATAACGTAATTAATTCACTTGACAGATATGTACTTGTACTATTTCATTTGTACCAGTTCAATTCTCCATAGAGATAGTTCTGATTTAATTTGTTAGGCATGATAAATGCCGCTCGGAATATTGTTTAGTTTTTTTATATGTGTATTATTTTAAGCATAAATATTTTCATTAAAATAACTCATTGAAAAATTGATAATTTTCTATTACACATCTAAATTCTTTGATATTGAACCTATAACTATTTTTAAGACCTTGCTAATATAAAAAATCATGAAATATCTACTAGTTTCATAATGATTATAATCCGCTAAAACAAGGATTTTTTTAATTATTGAGATTGTAAGGGGTTAAAAAAACTCTTTTGGCGGAATTCAAGATTTTACGCCACTTTTCGTACTACGTAGCTCTGTTTTATTTCCTCGTATGGAACACACAAAGTGACCTTTTAACAGAAAAAATTATTTTGAACAAGTTTTGTATTCACAAAAACACTAAAAAATACACTGGGAAAGAGCTATTGGTTAAATAATAAAACATTGTATCGTCGGGTGAAAATAGCCCTTTTTTGTGTTTCTGTAAATTTAACCTTTCTTAATGGAATCTATAAGAAACTTACTTTTGATAAGTGTATTTTATAGAAAATTAAATTTCCTACAATTTGTAAAATCATATTGTATTGCTAAAATGAAGTCTTGTGTGAGTTACGGTGATAGAAAGTCGTGAGAAAGTAAAAAAAAATCAAAACACTCGATTTTACACCCTTTTTGCTGCTTCGCAGCTCTTAAACTGTTTGTTATAAAAAATAACTTTTAATACCGATTTTGAAGAGAATTTTGTTTTCTACAACTTTGTGTCGAACAGTTCTATATAAAAATGCTTAGGAGAAAAGTTATAGGCCAAAAACTAGAAAATGGGCGAAATTTCGAACGTTTTTTCAAGATGGCGGAAAAAGCAATAGAACGAGGATGACGAAAACTCACACTTATTACTTCCTAGGGGTCACACACAACATATAAAAAAATTAGCGATACCGGACCTTTTGTATGGTAAAACTCCTTTATTCACTGGACTACTATGTATAATAAGTTATTTAAGCAACTAGTGCCGAAAATAATACATTATTAAGCGAGTGGCTTTTATTTCACGAGACCGTAGGTCGAATGAAATAATGACAAGACCTTAATAAAGTATTATTTGGCACGTGCTTGCTTACAATATTTTTTATAATAACGTGCAAAAAAGTATTTCTACCAATGAGTGATTTTCATGACATCATTTAGTTTCCATGGCGATATTAATTAACAAATTTACCATTATTTATAGAATTAACGAATTTACTTAACAAAGGAGACTCTTCTACTCATAGATATCGTAATTAAAGTATTAGATTGGCAGATCACGTGACCTCCAATGCTAACGACGGGACTCGCATGGAGGCCAAAATAAGAGGGCAAAATGGCCAGTGTTGCTGCCACTTTAAGGAGAAAAATACTACGAAAAATAATACTATTTAATTCTAAAATTACAAAAAAAATAATAGAAAAGGATTTAAAGTCACTATAAATATTCCAAAATGCAACTAGTATATTTACGATATTTTTTTTGTAATTGTAGAATTCTAATTTAAATTCTAAAATTAAGTTAAAAGTTTAAACTTTATAACTAAACTTTTAACTTAATTTTAGAATTTATTTTAGAATTCTAAAATTACAAAAAAATATCGTAAAAATACTAGCTGCATTTTGGAATATTTATAGCGACTTTAAATCCTTTTTTAGTATTTTTTTGTAATTAAATAGTATTTTTTCGTAGTATTTAGTGGCAGCAACACTGGCCATTATGCCTACCAAAAAAGCCTCCATGCGCGTCCCGTCGTTAGCATTGGAGGTCACGTTATCAGCCAATCTAATACTTTAATTATGATATCTATGCTTCTACTGCATCGATTAGTTATGAAAATAATGTTCAGGTTTCCTTAGAAGGAATGCTTCCCGGACTGCCTTCAAATGTAAATATTAATAACTACACCGGATCAAATGTTACGATAAATATGCATGTTAAATATGTATTATTTAGCGTGAAATTTGTGTTCTTACTTTTGTCTTATTTAATTTACTTCAATAATTTTTGTAGTACTTGTAGTTTCCATGGAGATATTAGAAAATGCAAAAGTAATGAACCAATAGAAATAAGTGAGTTTCATGACATCATTTAGTTTCCATGGAGATATTCATGACATCATTTTGTTTTTCTACCAATCAGATACTCTTATTTACTTTACCGCACTAGTGCCGAAAGTACTATTTTCGACACTGTCTGTGACGTAAGCACGTAAAGTGTCATTTTCGCAACGATTTTTGAATGAATATGATATAAAAAAGTGAACTTTTTTTGCACGTTGTTATAAAAAAGAAATAGTCTGTCTGTGGATCGTGCAAAACCTACTTATACTGCCCAGAAAAATGTGAAAGTTTTAATATAGATTCCCTTTAATACCTACGTATGAGGCCTATTTTTTAAAAATTTGATAATTATTTTTTTAATTCATAATAATATTTTCAAAACTACGTCATCCACTTAAGAGTGAGGGGCCTTAACAGGGCTTGAAAACACATGTGCCGGGCCAAAACAGAGGCTTAACATCATATGTCAATAAACGTGAAAATCCAGTAAGACAACCGTTAAACATTTACTAAATAAAAGTATCGTATTTTTCTAAATTGTATTTTGTTTTTTCTTATTTCTATTCTTTATTCGTTAATTTTTTTTTAATATTACTTAAAAAGTTCTCATTTGTTATTGTTTACTCTGATTTCTTCAACACGAATTCGATTTGTTTTGATTTTTAATATTTTAAAATTGCTTTACATTTTCGAAACAATATTCGCAGTTACAATTCGTGCTTTCAAATGGCTTCGCAGAACGGGAGCCTGGGCATATATGGGAACAGGTATGATATTATGGTATTTTGCATTATGTTGCCAAACAACAAAAATGCCTAATTCTGGTAAACATTTCATTTCAAACATGTTTAAAAAAAAAAAAAATTACCATGTTAAAAAATTCCGTGAAAAGTGAAAATTAAAGGGCTTTTTATGTGAAAAATATTTCTCCATTTGATTAAAACTTTGAGAAAACATGCTACAGGTTCTTATTAGAATTTTAAAACAGCAAAAAATACTTTATTTTAAGAGATTTTGGGGGTACCGAGTCCTCTTATTACTTTTATTTAGCCACCAAGTATGCCGTTTTGGGAAGCATTGATTAATTTTTCTCCACGACTACAAAAGTTTTTGTTTTCAATATACACAAAGTTCCTGACTTCCGATGTCAACTAAAAAGCTTAGTGAGAAAACGTGCTAAGTGGCAAAAAGGTAAAAACGAGAAAATAAGCTTTTACATACTTTTCATTTGCACTTAGAAACGTTAAAAATGCAAAAAAAATAAAAAAATATTTTAAGATCATGAAAAGAAGGAATCTTGGTATCTTCAAAAGAGAGAAAAACATGGTCATTGACACAAAAACTGTCATTTAGTACGTTCTTACACTAAAATCTTCAATTATTATTTCTTCGATGTCAATGTCTTAATACGCAACAGATGTGAATCATCAAATGTAATTAAGCAGTGAATGAACATTTACAGTTTAATAGTTACGTGAAATAAATCTAGGATATCTCAATGATAACAAGAAGTTCTTAAAGAACTAAAATAGTCTACTCTCCTGTTACTTAAATACTTACTGAAGTTCTAATCGGGAAAAAAACTAGGTTCCTAAAGTAAATATCATCAACAGCCGTTTCTACACTAGATTTATACACATTAGAAAAAAAATCGAAACACAGCACCCAGCTATAATTTAAACTTCTAAAAGCCAAAATCAACTATTTTCCTTAATATTCTTTCGCAAATAACTTAATATTATTTATCGTCTGCTCGTGATTTATTTGTAGTTCGAAGAATTAAATATTTATTAATAACAAAAGTAATGAAACTACTCCGAACTGCATTAAAAAATAAATGTAAATTAAAACCAAGCATAATTGCATGAAAAAGTATGCCTTGCCGCTTGTTTGGTAGATAAATAATGAATAATCAAAGAATCAAATTATGCTACATTTTATGACGTCATTCCAAACTGATTCATGAAAATATTATTTTGCTTCAAATATGTTTAAATAAATAAAGTTTCTCATGCCATTGTTGATTTGGCAACAGTGATTTAAATGACTCAAAATTGAATTTCAATGCTAATTCAATGGGAAATTCGCCGAAAGATAGTAGTTTTATGTCCGTCCGGACATACAGACAGACGGACAAAAAGTATGAAAGTTGGGTATCTCAGGTCATAGCTTTCTAACAAAAAAAGAATTTTTAAGATCCGATGGATAGAACTGATTTTGGAAGGGGGGTACGAACAGACAGACAGACGGACATCGACCGCATGTCAATACCTACTTTTTCATTTTTTTAATTCTTTCGAATTAAAAAAAGAAAAGTAGGCTAAAAATAACTGCAATCGGTGAATGACTTTACTAAACCGTTACTATGGTAACGAAAAAACTTATTTTTCCTTTGATCCCCTATTTTCTGGTGTTTGAGGTCGAAATCTCATCGCTTAAAAGGTTCTTTATACTTATTTCCTACGCGTTCCTAGTCTCTTGGGGGGTTAAGAAGGTGTTTAGAAGTAATATATTATGGTAAACACGTGAACGAAATACATAAAATAACATAGACATGCGATAAACGTACCGCAACGTACACGGAAAAGTGGCCTCATAGGCAAAAATTAATTCTTCAAGCGTATATCGTCTACAATGTAACGTTTTCTTGGAATTTCCTTATAGAAAACTAAAGTATTTGCTAATTGTATTTAAACACTAAAGCTATCGGCTTAAAAAAAAATGCTTCAAACGTTAGATAGTTAAATGGAATACCCATGTCAAACATCTAAATTAGTAGAAAACTTAAATACAATTATTAATGCAAGTTAAGATACTCTTTAAAAATATACGCTTACAAAATTTCTTATAAATATAATACAAAGTATATTTGTCCCCCAAACACCAATTAATATATCATGGTTTATGGTTGAATTTGCAACAGACTAAAGACAAATCACGGGCTTTAAACGACGAGTAAATTGTTTAATCATTTTGTGTGTCACCGTCTAAGAAAACTTTAGTAATATTTAACTTCATTTTTACTGTACATTTTCATAAGCTTTCAACTAAGGACGTTATTAGCAGACATAACTTTGGGTACTCACAGCGACCCGCCGAAAGTGCTTTTTTTTCAAAATAAATATTCCTAAAACGACACTAAGTCATGACTGGAATTTGAAATGTTCTATAGAGGAATCTCATCGGTTAAAAGATTCTTTATACTCATTTTTAACACGCTCTGGGGCTCTAGGGGTTTAGGAAGGTGTTTGGAGTGTTATACCGTTATGAAACAAGTAGGTTTGTAACATAATCTGTCACTTAACCCGCTTCCACACAACAGTTGTGTTTAACAGGTAAAAAGGAGCCAAACACAGCATTAATTCTATATTAAACATTTACACGCTAAATTTGGCTAGTTTCATTTATTTTAGTTCGAAAATTAAATAATTATTATTTATCGTTTGCAAAAATTTATTTACATTTCAAAGAATAAATATGTAATATTCATCGCTTTTAAATAGAATGAAAATATTTCATATCAACATACAAAGAATCTCGTTGTGAAATATATTTGACGTCATTTCAAACTGATCGATGTCGCAAAAATAAATTTATTTTAATTTATTGTCTAAATAAATTAAAGTTTCTCGAGCGATTGTTGCGAATGGCAATGGTGATTTAATTCTAATAAAAATGGCTTCCTATGCTTTTTATACGAGCGTTAAATTTTGCAGTTTTTTAAATAATTAAAGTACTTCGAATTCGAATTATTTTTCTGAAATTTTCAATGTATTCTAATTTCGATGCGCAGAATTTTTTGACGCATCACACTTGTCCGTAGCATTTGTAGTTTGGGCTATGAATGTGTGTGATGGACAGACAGACGGACTGAACGATTATAATACCTTCCACTTTTTACGTTATAAACGTAGTGTGGAAGCTAAAACGACTAGGCCCCCTCAAAAACACATGATTTCCGACAGGAACTGGGAACCAATTTTGAAATCCGTAGCTTTTTAGTTCGAGCTGTATGGCGCTTTCCTAAAGGCGAACCAAAGTTCAAAAAACACTTTTAAAAAATCAGGACCATCCAGAACGCATAAAACAATCTATATTTTTGATTTTCGACACCCTCGCAATACTTTCATTACATTTTTGATACTTGAAAGTAACTATGAAAAATCTAAATTAATTTACTCTTTAATAATATACGCACACAAAATTTCATTTATACATTTTCTTCCAAATATCAATTGTAAATTAATAATCATGGGTTAATGGTAGAATTTGCATCAGGCGGCTAACTAATTTTTAGCAAAACACTCGGGATTTATAAACAAGTAAATTAGAGTTGACAACAGTAAAACAAGTTATTAGTTATTCCATCATCTTAAAAAACGCTTAATAATATTTAACTTCATTGCCAATGTACAGTTACATAAACATTCAACTAAGGAAGTTATTAGCCGTCGACACTTCAAGGCAACACTGCGAACCAAAGAGTTCGGTAGTAGGGTAGAGACTGAACCTGGCAACAGCACCATGGACCAACATGGAGACAATATAGGGTGGCATGTAGGGTCCGATGGTCGAGTGGTTTGGATCGCAGGCCATAACGCTAGCAGTCCGCGCGCTGTAACAGGTGCGGGCTCTATTCCCGCCTTTATCATGGGTGTACTTCCTTTCACAGTATCAAAATTATAAATTAACTGGCACTTTTGCCACTCTATTCGGGCTCCGTAGTGAGCCATGGCTGCCGATGGCAGCTCAGTGCGAGTCGTTCCTCTACCCTACTATAGAACTCTTTGCTGCGAACCGCCAAAAGTGTTCTGAGGTAATTAAAACCATTCTCAAACGGCATTCTCTAAATCATGGTTGCAAACGCAAGATGCCATGGAGGAAACCATTTCGAGGATACTTGAAAGCACGCGTGAATTGGAATAATCTGCGCTGGGTCGTTTTGATGGCGTCACCAAGTATTCATAGTTAAATAGTACATTGTGGTTGTTGATAACTACATAAGTGTTTTCTTTTGATTTAAAGTCTTGAAAGTTGTTTTAATTGTTTAAAATAATTAACCATGTTATAAACATACTGCACAATTTTACAATTTCCTCTTCAAACCTTTTTTTTTTTAAAGCCTGAATTATTTCACTATAAATACTCAAAAAATTACAAGCATATGGGGAAAAAATTCTAGCCTGATAGTGAACTATTGCGGGTATTCTAAATTATTACTAAGATTACAAGTGAAAAATAAAACTGATTTAAGATAACCGGGGAAAACTAGCTGAGAAAATTGTTTTTACGAAGATAAAAAAATCTTTTGAGATAATTTCTACTCCAATATTCATTGTTTTGTTAAACAAATTGAAATTGAAGTCTGCAAGTATAAACATTTATTCAACGAAACAGACGCCTCTATATAATTAAAAAAAAATAGAACTCTATTTCTATCACGAGATAGTTTCCATTATGTAAATTGCGTTACAAAGTGAGAAACTAGGAAAATGAATTCATCGTAATTTCCGAATAAAAGAAAATAAGGAACACCAATGGAAAAAAAATTGCATAAAATTATCTTAAAACTGCAATAAGCATTTATTCTTTTAGCATGTTACTCTATTTCATCTGAAATACACAAGCAAGAAACTACAGATGTTCCAAAATTAACCGATCATTTGAATGGAAGTCCGATTCAAGTTTATCAGTAAATTTTTGAACACTAAAATAAATGAGGTAATTTGAAATTGTTTTAATTGATAGAAATCTTATTATATAATGTCTTACCAGTTTATTTCTAGCAGGGAAATTTTTAAAAATTTATAAATTTCTAGTTAGTTAATTATTATAAATTGGAAAAACTAAAACCAAAAATTACTTACAAAGCGTCAAAAAATGCTTTTATCATGATAGTTAAATTTATTAATTTTACAGTACGTCATCGCCTGAAACAAATATTTAACACAATTCAACTATCCATTGTTACTGTACAGTTACATAAACATTCAACTAAGGACGTTATTAGCCGTTGACACTTTGTATCAACACTGCGAACTGCCGAAAGTGTTCTCTTCTAATTAAAACTATTCTAATACTACACTCTAGGTTATGGTTGCAAACGCAAGATGTCAGAGAGAACCATTTTGATGATACTTTAAGAGGAGTCGGATGGTTCTATCTCGCCCATGTTAATTCTACTAACTTTAGGAACATTTTTCTCGGGAACTATACGAGATATCATTATGAATATTTTTATAGTTTGTTCCTTACATAGCTCTTTGATTTAAACTGAGGATATTTCTAAGTATAAAAAAATACTTTTACAGTGATTTTTTAAAAAATATGTATTAAAAATACCCTTAAAAATTCGATTTAAAGTTATATAACTTTTTGAGCAGAGATATATAGTTTACTCAGTTAAAATCAGAGATATTAATGAGGAATAAATAATAAAACAAAACATGATATCTTTTATAGTTCTAACAAAAATGTTCCTAACTGTTGAAAAACCTTATATTTCAGAAAACGCAAAAGAAAAGGTATAGGTAAGAACTGATATAGAGTTTCTGAAAAATGTTTATAAAAAGAACAAAAATCGATAGCCTTGGTCTTAAATTAAAGCTATAAATGTGCAGATTAAAAATAAAAATAACAGAAAATCGACATGTTTGACCCAAACACCTATCCAACTCCCCTTAAGCCCGCGTGAATTGGAAAAACCTGTGCTGCCGTTTTGAGGGCGTTAAATTCGTGGTTAAGTATTCATAATTAATTAGAAGATCATGGTTGGTTACGTATATCAGAATATTCCTTTGATTTCAAGTTTTAAAAGTAGTTTTAATTGTTCACAAAAGTAATTTAATCAACATTCTATTATTAACAAACTATAAAAAGAACTAATTATTCAAATACTTTCTTTATGATCAAAAAATTAAATGCATATAGTATTTTCTACATTTGGTTTACATAAAAGACAGATTTCAGTTCCTGAATATAAAACATTTAAACTATGTTGCCCCACAAAATTATATTTTTAAATAAATTATATTTCTTGCACATCTAGCCAATATGAAAACTGTAAACAGAAACATATTCAATAATTTACTATGTTTTGCCTAATTTCATATCTTAATTTGAAGTTTTTTTATACGAGATGCGAATTATTTAGTAGTGGAAAATTGTTTACGTAAGTCATGAAGTCTAGGATAAAATGAATATTTCATAAAATGGATATTTATGAAAGTTTTTTTTTTTTATCTAGAATCTTCTAAACTATATTATGATAATTGGAAATTTTCCCAAAACTTGAAATGGCTCAATTAGGAAACAATTTTTATACAATATATAATAGTACATTTAGTAACTACATTTAACAAATAGTTATGAAAATTGTTTTTATTGTTGTAAAAAAGGTCTTGGGACAATTTTTACTTTGAAATTCATCATAGCGTTAAGCAAATTGAATTTACACAAACATTTATTCTACGAAACACCTCTATAATTATAAATAGAATGCTTTCTATCACGATATAGTAATTTCAGTTATGTAAATTGTTTTACAAAGTGCGAAACTAGGAAAATAAATAATTTCATCGTAATTTGCGAATAAGAGACAATAATTAACATTAAAGGACAAACTTTTTGCTTCAGTACCATGTAATTTTAAAAAATAGATTTTTTTGATTTTAATATTTATGTAAAATGCGTTTCAAGAGCTTTCCAACGATACCCTTTGTATGTCATTCAGTCAAGTTTAACCTAGTTAAATTTTAATTTGGATATGGATCAGCAGTATTTTCATAATGTAAGTTTTTAATTTTAACATCCATTTTTCTCAGAATGGTGTTTTTTCAGGTTTAGGTACCTTTTTCTTAAAAAACTATTTCATGTATAGACCTAAAATTTTTTCCAGGATAATTGTTTCAGGGTGTTTTGCTTACTGGAATGAGCATTTCTTAAAACTTAATTGTTCAGGGGAGAAAAAAAGATGGGTAATTTTGTGATGTAAAAAAGTTGTGTTTTCAACCTAACACATTACCTTAAATAATATTTTTAAAAATACTTTATATATTGATAACATATCATTTTAGTGTATTGTTCAAAGTGCATATAATGCACAGAATTTTTTTGTGTTGTTTTGTATGTTAGTTTCAAAGAAAAAGGAACATAAAACAGGTCAATTTAGCATTACCGTATACCAAGGTACCTACCTGCCTTAAAAATTCTTAAAATTGCAAGGAACATTTATTTATCCTTTTAGTATCCGATACTATTTCATATCTGAACTACACATGCAAGAAATTATGGGTGTTCTAAAATTCTTGCGTCATTTTAAATGGGAAGTTCCTTATAAAATAACCAGTCAATTTTTAAACACCCTAATAAATGAGATAGTTTATAATTGTTTAAATTTTTGTAATGGATAGAGATCTTAACTTGAAGATCTTTGAACTTTAAAGGTTATTTCTATCAGAAAAGTTAAAAAATCAGAAATTTATAGTCAATTTTTTTAAATCGAAAAAAAAAGACTTCCAAAGTGTCAAAAAATTCTTTATCGTAGGACTAAAAAAAAATACTTGCAATGTATGATATCTAAAATAAAATATAGTGGAAGACATTTGAAAAAAGGTTTTAGCGCATACTTTTAAGCGATACAAAAACTATGTTATGACGAATAATAAAATATTTATGAGTTATCAAACATTGTTTATTAAATATTTATTAAGGCTCGAGATAAATGAATATCTTGAAAGATAGTCACAGGATTCTATGTCTTGTGTTGTAAAAAAACTGTAAATATTACTTGTTTTCGGTGTAATAATACCTCTTTTGATTTTGTATGTGCAATAACACTTTTATAATTTTAAGGGGACGTTTCAGTTTACAACATCGTGAGAATACCAAGTTATTGAATAAAACTATTCACAATGGAATATATGAAATGGAAACAATGGAATATTCATATTGGAATATATGAAATACGTTTTATTTATTTTTAGTGCATTTCTTAGGAATAGGAATGCAGCTATTTATTTCGTAGTTGTAGTGAAGTGTAACTCCTGTATTCAGTATGCGATGTGCTCACTATTGGCGGATTTAAAAACAGAATGTAATTTTTTTCTTGGAGAGTGGGGGGGGGGGGGGCTACAGCCCCTTTATACCCCCTCCCCCGTGGGGTCGCGCCTGTGAGTCACAAGAAGTGTTACATTTCATAATAACCACATGTTAAAAACTATAGAAGTGTAACACAACACGACTTTCAATAACCAGTCAATAAATAAATACACTTTGGAAAGTAGTTATATACCCTATAAGGTAATCTAAATAATTTTTAAGGGGAAGCATTACCCAAAATGTAGGGATGCCCAGAAAATAATTAAACGTGCTTGAATGCTGCGAGCTAAGGATATTGTAAAAAAAGGATTCTTTTATAATGGTAGAGGTTTATTAAAAATGATATAGTGGTTTGGTAAAATGGTTTGAAATTTTATGTTGATTTTTTAAATTTTTAATTTTTTCAGCTTGTGCATGGTTAAAAACCTAAGGCTTTTAGGTAAATTAATGTAGAGCTCCAAAATTTTTTTCCTGTGTTTAAACATATGCGTTTAACATAAGTTGGTATGGGATAAAGTCTAGTGTGAATAGATTTTTTTTAAAAAATGATGTTAATGAAAATTTACAAAAAATCTTTTTTTTGCCATTTTTAAACATAAAGCTACATAACTTTTTTGTTTCACTGATAGATCAATATCCATACCAACTTTTGTTAATAGATGTTTTGGGGACATTTTGAAAAAAAATATATTGCAAAATTCTTTAAATTGTAGGGGGAGTAGCATTTTGAAAAAACGTTAACATTTTTAAATTAAAAAAAAACACGTTTAAATATTTATCATTTTTTCGTATATGTGTATTGAATGTTAGTTCTTTGTTCAAATAGTTTAATTTGAATGCTAGCGATAAAAATACTGGATTTAATTTTTTGGGTACCGCGTCCTCTTAAATGTGAATAATAATGGTTTAAATAAAATGAAATTTTCATTATATATAAAAAAAACACAGTACATTACAATCGCTGACGTAGATATTATGGACAAGGAGAATAAGAATTTTGAGTCCTGTCATTTAATATTTTTTTTGTTTTATATTCATGTTACATAATTTCCTGTTACTCCATAACTACGTAATAAAATAATGAGGGTATTTATGGGCACATATCGAAATTTTAGAAGAATGCTTCTTGGAATGACTTTTAAATGCTTTTAAACTATTTTGGTATTAATATTTTGATAAAATTTGAAGGTTTACCATAAGTGAATTATCAATTAGCATAGTGGCTTGGATTGTAGTGCTTCCAAATTGACGTGGAGCTCAAAGCCACCGTCACAACTCCCTTCTAATCATTGGTGACTACATTTTATGAAGGATGTATTTTAAAGCTTGTTTACGGATATGACAAATGCTTTAATCGTCAAGGTGATTATGTGGAAAAATAAGAAGTATTGTACATTAAATTAGGTTTAAAAAAATCTTTTGTATTTTGACCCGTCTTTCCTCGTATGTCAAAGTAAAATTTTTAACAAAATAGTTTAAAAGCATTTAAAAATTATTGTCCCGTAGTTCCAAGTAGCATTTTTAAATAGTTGCGAATAACTTTCTCGTAAATTGTCTCGAGCCATTACTCAGACTTAAATATGAGGTTGTATTTCAATGATGATATATGTACAAAAACATTCGGTGTACAAAAAAGGGAACTTATAATATATTCACAGTATAATTCTGCTTTGTTTTGGTGATTCGACATCAAAAAGTTATTTGTAACCTAAACCAATTTTCAGCAAACTGAGCCATAACAGTGATGTTTCCCAAATGAAAAAATTGATGTGTCTGCTTACTTATAATATATATTTTATAAAATATCAAATACAATGTTAACTAGGGTGCAGATATTTAAATAACGAATTAAAATGGGTCTTGTTCCATGTTCATTCAAAACAAATGATATTACGTATTGAAAAAAATAACTTATGTCTTAAAAACTAGTAAGTTTCAACGTTAACTGCCACTTAAAACCGCTTCCACACAAAGTTAAATCTTTAAAACATGTTAAAGACAAGTTATTTACGAAATTCAAAGTAATTTACATACATATTTAGATATTAACCCTTTCAGTCCCAATGACAATTTGGCATCATCATTTTAGAATTTTTTTTCTGATTGTCCATAGCCATTTATGATATCAAAAAGCACATCATTCGATTCTTCAAACTTTTTCTATTAGAATATACGTTTTAATAATCCCAATAGATGTCAGCCCTATTATTTTTTTTAATTATGATCACAAACATGATGATGCCAAACGGCATCACTGGGACTGAAAGGGTTAAAAATATATTTCATTCAAAAAATTACCTAACCAAACCAACTACCTACCAAAAATGTATATGTATAAATTTTTAAATTGAATTAATTAATGAGGTATTTAAAAAAATCTTATTTAAATAAATTTTATTGCAGAAATAAAAATTTTTAAACTGATTTCAAGAAGTTTTAAATTAAATAAATACGATTAAAATATATATTTTGCGTAACAATAAAAAACATTATATAAAAAATTCCGCACTGGGAAGTGAGCGAAAATTTTGTACTTATTCAAATGAAATTTCTGAATATTTGACTAAAATTTGAAATTTGCCCTTGTCTAATTCGATGAATTCTACTTATCTGCGGCAAATGCAATTTATAGTACGAGACTCGAAATACTTTTTTAAAATATTTATTTCAGAGAAATAAATCGGTCTGCTAACGGCCCATAATTTTTAGTTAGAAAACCTACGCATATCCCGCGTCTTCAATGACATTAAAAAGTATTGTTTTTTAAACAAAAAATAAAAATGTCATTCATTTAGCTGTTACCCAGAGCAGATTAAATAATAATGTTTGAAATCAGATAATAATATATTATTAATTATTATAAGAACTTTCACTTTGAACGTAAGGAAAGTTTATATTTAAACGTCAATATCTATACAAACAAAAGTTATCTTCTCAAAATGATCTATTGTAATCATACCAAATTGAATACATAATGACTGAGTAAC
This sequence comes from Oedothorax gibbosus, assembly GCA_019343175.1. Lineage (NCBI taxonomy): Eukaryota > Metazoa > Arthropoda > Arachnida > Araneae > Linyphiidae > Oedothorax > Oedothorax gibbosus. The sequence continues at coordinate 11,118 of JAFNEN010001057.1, read as the reverse complement.
AGTTAAAAATATTCCCAGCCATAAAATTTGTATAATTGTACTTGCTTGCAAGGTCTTTATTAATTAATAAAAATCAATTCTTCAAATAGCTGTCTAGACATTAAACATAATTTAGAGGTAAAAAGTCTGTTCTGTGTTAATTATAAATGTTTGTGTGATTGGCTGTTTAGAATCATGTCTTTCAAAAGTCCTTTCCGGTAATTATATATGTATATGATCAATTGGGGCTAAGGATAAAATTTGGGCTTTGATGACTAGATAACTACTTTTCAATTACTTAACCAACATATTTGAAGAAAAATAAACAGTTAATATCCATACATGTTAACCACTAAAAAAACCAGTCTATTTAAAATAGAGTATAATCTACTTTTCGTTGGATTAACCCCTTCAGTTTCGCTCCCATAAAAAAGGCGGGTTGAGGTTTTCTCTTTATTAATTTCTCGCTCTTGTAATATTTCCGGGATAGAGTGCCCAGTAGTGATAACACCCCATAATTCCCTTATGATTAAAACTAACTTAAATTCATTAATTGAAACGCCCATAAGATTAACTTTATTATTCAAGCTAAAATCAATGAAAAATTAAAAATGCAAAAATATTGTCCATATACTTTATATAATTTTCAGGATAAAAAATGTTCACTATGACAGTTTTCTTGGAAGGTCTTCAATCGTTAAGGAGCATTAAATTTACAAACATGCGACAAAAGCTCAAGAAGGATCGGCAACTCTAGCATTCGACTTTGCCGCAGTAGCACGGGAACATCGAATGTAGGTCTTGTCACCAACTCCAACTTTTACGCACTCTTCACTGTTTTAACCCCTTAATAAGCGGATAATTTTTAAGAAACCGGTCATAAAAGTGCTTGCTGTTTATCCCTGAGTTTAGTTTAGTTTGAATTATCGTCGCACTAGAGCTACACGAGGGCTATTAGCGACGGTCGTCATATTTTAGAACCACAAGCAAGTGACGAGCCGACACCTGAGTTGGCCCCCAACGCAACCGTTAAGGGCGACATCGTACGCAGCGTTGGGACTTTGGAGCGTATTTTAATGTGCACTCCCTCTACACGTCGGACACTCTTATTCGTCGGACATTTTTGGCTGCACGGGCCGTTTATAGGTCGGCAGTTATTTTAGTTGTTTATCTCTGAAAATTATATAATTGTGTTAATTATATAATGCGAAAATTATAGAATGTGTATGGATAATATATGTATTCATTTTTAATTTTTTTAGCTCGAAATTTAAAAAAGTTAATCAATATCAATGGCATTTTAATCGACGGATTTCATGTTTTTTTTCAGTTCAGAAAGTTTATTAATTAAATGAAAAATTTAAACGATTATAGTCACATATTTTATATAATTTTCAGGAATAAAAAAAAATGGGCTCTTATGAAGTTTTCTTAAAAATTATCTGATCGTGGAGGGGTTAAAGTGGCATTCAGTTTACAAACAGGCTAATGGCGCTCAAAGCTCTAGAAGCATCGGTAACACTAGCATTAGACTTGTAAAACAGTTCATTAAACGATAAATTATTATACAAAGTGTGCCGCAGTAGCACGGGAACATCGATTGCAGGTTTTGTCACCAATTTCCCGGGCATCAACTTTTACACACTTCTTTACTCTACGTTAACCCCTTAACGATTTGATAATTTTCAATAAAACGCTCATAAAAGTGCCTTCTGATTATCCCTGAAAATTAAATAAAAGTGGTGTATATGTACAATATATCTGAATTAATTTTTAATTTGTTTTTATCTTGAACATTAAAAATAAGCTAGTCAATCTTATTGGCGTTTTAATTGGTGAAGTTCGTTTTAGTCTTATTTAGCGCGTTACTCCCGAATTTTCCTTGGAAATATCACGGGAATGAGAAATAGAGGACGAAACCTCAGCCCGCCAACTGTAAGGGAGCAAGAAGGTTAGGTTGAATTAGTCCCTGGACAAATTATTCGACACACTGTATTTTTTTTTTTTAGTAATTTTATGTTTCTTAAGAGTTTTTATGCAATAATGGTATGTTTAAACTACAATATTATTGATTTTTATTTAAATGAATTGTTGTAGACTACATATTTGTATTTATTTTAAGATAATTATGATTAAGATTAATTTATATTAATTATTTATTATAAGATTATTTATGTGTGGAATCATTCTCAAATGCAGGAGACAGTACAGTCTTGCATTGATAGCATGCCGCGCAGGATTAAAACTTTGATAGCGGCTAAAGGTGGCTCAACTAAATAGACTTTTACTCATATTAATTTCACTTCTTTAAAACTTAATAAACTTATGCTTTTCTAAATGAATGCTGTTTTATTTATGTCAAATAAATCGGTAATTGATTGGATAATATAAAAATAAATCAATTTAAAATAATAAAACGGTACAATATTACCCGGTAATTAATATTTTACATGAAATCTAGTAGTGCGTCTAAAAATGTGTCCAGGGACTGCATAATTGCGACGGGCGTCAAAATTGAGAACCACAGTCAAGTGACGAGCCTACTCTTCAACAGGGACGGAGAAGGAAGTGGTTAAAAATCTTTTTCCGATTCTACAGATAGTTTTTGTCTACCGAAAATGCGTTATTACAGACAGGATTTTGAACAGCTAAACACAAACTTTCATAATTCGTATCACGAAACAAACTATTTTTCGATAAATTTCGTTAAATGCCTATCAATAATTTGAAAAATTGGGTTTTTATTAGTTATGAAAGACTAAGATCTCCTCTTACAGGATTATTTGCTTGTAATATGGAAAGATACACTGTTAAAAGTTTTGTGCTTGGTTTCACCATGATATTGGTTCCTTTCACCACGATATTGGTTCCTAGAACGGCTGTGTGGTGAAATGTTTCACCTTTTTTTCGGTGTTTGGTTGAACCATTTTTCTGGATTTGGAAACAAAAACCTGAGAAATAGTTCAACCGAATACCAAAAATATGGAACGTTTCACCATTCAGCCGTTGCAGCTACTAGGAACCAATATCATGGTGAAACCAAGCACAAAATTTTTTAACAGTGTACATCAAAGCACAACATGGCGAATCATGGTGACCAAGAGGAAGAAATAAATAGAATCATAATTGGAAAGTGACGCAACTGAGAAATTTGACCTATTTATAAATTTATTCGATTGTTTCCGTTAGATGCATTACTCTCTGTCGCAATATTAAAACTTAGTTTGGCTAAATATTTTAGTTTTACCAAAACAATCAGTTGAATTTAACGCCATAGTTCAGTTATTTTAACCGTTACATTGCTATTCTAAGAATTCGAAAATATAAAATGCTTAGAGCTGACAACACATTTGTCTCACAAATCAATTGGGTTTAAGGTGACAAAATTCTATCCACCTTTCATTCTTGCCTTTTCTACGATCGATGCTCCGATTGGTGCGCTTTTCCCACGTGACATGGATTTACCAATCGAAGCTAGAGAAAGAATTTATTTTCATTTAGCATTTCGGTTGCCACTTCAGACCTTAAATATGCCCATTCAGTTACATTATACATTTATTAAAGACTTTACAAGCCTATTTTATTTAGTTTAGTTTGAATTATCGTCGTACTAGAGCTACACAAGGGCTATTGGTGACGGGCGTCGTATTTTAGAACAACAGTCAAGTGACGAGCCGACACCTGAGTTGGCACCCAAAACAACCGTTAAGGGCGACATCGTACGCAGCGTTAAGACTTTGAAGGAAAGTTAACGTGTACTTTCTCCACACGGGGTATTATTCGTCGGACATTTTTGGCTGCACGGGCCTTTTATAGGTCGGCAGTTATTTTCGCGATGCCCGGACCCGAACCTAGGACCTTTCGCATGCTAAGCGAGCGCCTAACCGACTGGGCTCCCCAGCCCCCTTATTTTATTTAGGATACCCATGATAGGAATGGGAACCATAAGCATCAGACTTTACCGCAGTACCACGGAAACATCGAATGCAGGTATGGTTGCCCATGAAAATTGCTTCGTGTATAAGGCTAGATTTTATAAATGTAAAAACCAATTAAAATAATAACTTCCCAAGAGTAAAAAAAAATCACTTTGTTTTAAAATTTTGAGCGATCATGTATTATAATATGCATTTTTCAGATTTTCAATGGTAAAAGAAATGCTGGATGAAAATAAATTCAAGCGTGAGCCTCAATAGGGGAGCATACCACGAATAGGAACACCAATCGAATAAAGCGCAGAAATGAAAGCTGGAAATAACTACGTCCCATGAAAAGAATTAAACTGACGAGACTGACGGCTGTATTTGCAAATAATTAACATTTTAGAATGTCATACGTGGCATATCTAATTGGTGTTGTGAAAACGTGTGTGATAGATAGAAGGAAAGGGTCAGAGGGACGAACATAATGATAATGCATTAGTTATTCAAATTTTTAAGCCTCAGAATCGTGGTCATAAACTAAGAACGATTCGTCATTACCCAAGTTAGATATATCAAACTTGTATGTAGCATTTATAGCTTGGGGTTGTGGAAGTTTAGAGATCCTTGTTTACTCTTAATCTAAAATCACTTATTAATATTGCATACATTGATATTTTACGCTTAACTTAGTCTAAAAAACTTATCAGTTAATGTTCATTAAATGATGAAAAAATAGGAATTAAATGGTCATCTATTTATCGATTGAAAAACCAGTTAAATTCATTTTCACTTCCATTAACGTTTGCAACCTAATAAATAAAGGTAATAAGCATTTTTTAATAAGTATTTCGCAAATTCCCGACCATTATCACAAATGCCACAGACAAGTTAAATAATCCGTGCAAGTTAGCAAATTAATCAATTAAGATTTTGTTACATATTTCATTTAAAGAGTTCTGATGTGAAACTTTTAAAATAAAAAATAATTAAGAAACTCATTACCTGCACATATAACATTGCTTAAAATTTAAATAAAAATGTTTATATTTTTATCAAAAATTAAAAAAATTAACCGAAAAAGCTAAACTTAAAATATTTGCACTCTAAGATGGATATACTAATTAAAATTAACCACGGATTTGCAAATTTTCATTTGAGTTGTCGAAATGAAGTGTGGAAGCGGTAATAAATGAGTTACAGCTCAGTTACAAACTTGATTGTTATTCATAGTTTTTTTTTTAAATATTAATGATTACTTATAATAATCTTATATTTCGGAATTAATATTAGTAATTTTAGTTACAGAATTGTAATTTATTAATTAACAATTTTCTTATTTGCCAACCCTCAGCCAAAACTATTGGAGGTACATATTCCAAATTTCTCATCCTTTCATCCCTAAAGTAGGTAGATAAAATTAGTACCAAGTATGCTTGGGAACTAAATACTGGGGGGTTCCGCGTGAGGTTGACCACCTAACCGGGACATATGCCTAGCACCCCAGAGCCCTTGGTCACGTAAGCTGAAATGGGCACGGCAGGCCTTGGCCCACTAATGGGCTGTTGTGCCGAGGAGTTTAGCTTAGTATAATTTTAGTCTTAATATACTGTCAATTACTTAAAAAGTCTATAATAGAAATTAATGAATACAATATTTAATTTTAAACAATTTAACTACTTGAGGGATACATACGTATAAACACGTCTAGGGACTATTTGTTTTTCCAGAAACAGAATTTTTTATTTCATGAATTAAATTTTTTTTAAGTATTCAGGAGTTTTTTTTAAACCATTAGCTACATAAAGGAAATTTTCAATATAAAATATTGAGTTTAAAATTTGAATTTAAGCCAAATATAGTAAAAACAAGTTTACCACTTAAGGTTAAACAACCTCCAGAGTAATAGAAAAACAATATATAAAATGGTAAAATTCTTGTGTATTTCCCTTTTTTGTCGTCTGACTAAAATTGTTAAATTATGAATTCAGTTTTCATTGTAATATCAAATATTAATAATTAAAATTGTGCGAGTCTTATGTTTGAACGCTGTAAAAATTAAGAACTTAAAGCGTTACAAAACACAATCGGAGGAAGCTTCAGGATTTCCTCGATTTTACGGTATTTTGAGGAGATTTTGTTGTTACTTTAAATTGATCTATTTTGTTTATAATTTGTTGTAAGTTATAAGAAATACCCTTTTTCAGGTTTAAGCCATATTTTTTTCCCTCTTTGAAAATTTGCCTGATTTTATTTGGAACAGACATTTTCTTTTAAATTCACAACTTTGATAATTGATCTCCAACCCAAAAAGTACATTAATTTTTTCTGTATAAAAAATACAAAAAAATAAGTTTTAATAATTCTTATTAAAAAAATCGTCCTACAAATGTAATAATTTAAAAGAAGAAAACAACGGTCATACAGTTTTAAAAATGCAAACGCCTAAAAGTGGCTTGGAAGCGGTTCTAAGTGGGAGTTGCCATAACAATTTCACTTTTATCAATTGTGTGGCGATGATGTTTCATAATCTATTACAACAATGCCCAATTAATAAATAGTAGAACACTTTCAAAATAATATAAAACATTTTTCCAACAATGAGTTTGTTTGTACAAGAAAGAAAAAATGTAAATTAATCTTAAGAAATTTCTCTATTCTGAAATAAAAACTTAATTGACATGCAATAATTGAAATAGTTAATTCTGTCATTCTTTCGCAACTTCTTCATCCACAAAGCTGCTAACTTAAATCGTCCACAAAATTAAAAAAAAAAACCTTAATCTTATTGTCCGTTTATTAAAATCTTAAAGAAAACAGTATTATTCGGCATTCTTCCATAAGTTATAAAAGTAGTTTCTATTTTGAATATTTTAGCAAACTGTCTTCAGTTAACGCAGTAGATTACCAAACTCTTTAGACTACTTATTACAGAAGTATATAAACATTTATTTTTTAATAAAAAAGGTTTTTTTTTATGTAGAGTTTTATGTAGATTTTTTATGTAATGTTTATTGAATTGCAAAAACAATGATCTGCATAAAAATTAAGCTATTCTTATTTTGTTTTTAATGTCATTTTCAACAAAATATCTTAATTTTATTCACAAATTATATTTGTATCATCCTAGTTGCTTCTTTTGAGAAAACCTTGTTTTCTTGAACTTTAACTTGAAACGAATTTGAACATTCAAATTTTGCGTTACATCTTTGAGATTATTCAAATTTAAAAAATACATTCTGAAACAAATGGAGGTACAGATATAATATAGGAGTCTGACTGTTTATAATAGACTTTTGGCGATTGTGTTAAGTTAATAAAGAGTTAATAGAACTATCAAATTATACTGGAGCTGAATTAAATGCATTTAATAATTTTGGGCTTTTATGGCCTAACAACGTAATTGCAAAACCCAAATCCCCTATAGCTGACCTTAAAAGAAAGGTTTTCACTAGGTTTTTTTTTATTTCAACGAGTTTGTACTTTTACTTGTTTTCTTTGCAAATATTTTAAATGTACAATAGTGTTTATATTTTAATTTATCATTTCAGAAACAGTTAAAAAAGTATTTTCCAGAAATCAAATGTTGGGAGGGAGGGAAGGGCTAACGGTTTGAATGAAATGGAATGATGCCGTTAGCCCGGGTCAAAAAGATGTCTAATAAAGAAAATAAAGAGGGTCGGTGGCTAGGAAAAGGAACAAGAAAGTGCCACCGGCCCGGGGACATGGGAAGTTACAACGAAGACAAGGAGGGCCGATGGTGGAAGAGAATTACAGGAAAAAGCCATCGGCCCGGGAAAAAGAAAAGATTCCAGAAAGTGACGGAGGGTCGGTGGCAAGGAAAATGAACAAGAAAGTGCCACCGGCCCGGGAACATGGGAAGTTACAACGAGGACAAGGAGGGCCGATGGCGGAAGAAAATTGCAGGAAAAAGCCATCGGCCCGGGAAAAGAAAAGATTCCAGAAAGTGACGGAGGGTCGGTGGTCAGGAATGGACCAAGAACATGTACCACTGACCCGGGGAAAAGTATAGATTCTATTAAGAAAAGATTTCACGACATTCTCAATTTTGACTACCTACTATGATTTCCTGAATCGAGACATCGATTTATGACATTCTGCACTTAGACCATCAATTGTGACGTTTTATCCTTTATTACCGATTGTGACGCTTTATCCTTTATTCCCGATTATGACGTTTTATCCTTTATTTCCGATTATGACGTTTTATCCTTTATTCCTGATTGTGACGTGTTACCAACTTTTGTGCAAAGTACGACCAACTAACTTTGAAACCCTATAAATGACTACACATACCAAAATATGACGGCATCTTTTACCATCTGATGAATAATTTAGGTTTGCCATTTAAGATCTTCTAGGCAGACAGTGCATTAGGGCTACTGGCGACAGCACTATAAAAAAAACGCTCAGGTCTATTTCTACCCCTTGGGTCTGTGTGGAAATGAAATAGAAATTGATAGGGACATTTCTTGGAGGAGTGAAAACTTGCTTTCTTTGGATTAAAACTTAGTTTTAATATATAAAAACTAACGTATAATAGTTTAGTATTACACTTTGTATAATAATGTATCGTTTAATGAACTGTTTTACAAGTAACACTCTTTCAGTTTGATCATAAACAAACGTTAACGTTTGGTTAAAATTACTCGATTCTCATAACATTTTCGAATTTGATTTAACTCTAAAAATCGCTTAATTTTGCTGTTTAAGAAAGGAAAGAAATGAAATATTTTGGAATATTTATGAGGAAATATGGAGCTTGTTCAATAATGCTGGAAATAGTTAAGGATTGACCAGTCATGGTTATAATACCCTGATTATTTGTTAACCAGTGAGGAGGGGGGGGGGGATCGATTGCCATAAAGTAAAAGCTTACATATGTAAGCCACCCATTACAGAAATAAATTGATAAATTCTTAACTACAAAGGATTTTATTTGATATAACGTTGACATCAAGATGGAAATTCTCTTGAACGGGTTAAAATACTAAAGTATCCATATACCTTAGAAAACTGGAAAATCGATTAAAATTTTTTTATTGATATTTTGCATTAAAATATGTATTTTGATATTTTGCATTAAAATATGTATTTTGATATTTTGCATTAAAATATGTATTTTGATATTTTGCATTAAAATATGTATTTTGATATTTTGCATTAAAATATGTATTTTGATATTTTGCATTAAAATATGTATTTTGATATTTTGCATTAAATATGTATTTTGATATTTGCATTAAAATATTATTTTGATATTTTGCATTAAATTTTTTTATTATCTTATCTTGCCAATAGTTCAAGCATATTTATTGTACTGTAAATAGTTTTAGATTTACACAGTTTTGTGTAGCAATTTTATTATCATTAATCTTACAATTGAGAGCTGAGTGGAAGAACGTGCTAAGGACCCTTGGCATGTTCTTCCACCGAAATCGACCGATTCCGGAACGATCGTTTAGTGGAAGAACGTGCTAAGCGACACGTTTGCGGCAATTTGTCAGACTTTCGCTTGCATTAATAGCAAAACAAATGGTTCTTTTGTAGTTTTAATCAAAAAGAATTCAACAAAATGTAATTAATATTTCCTAATTAACTTTAATTATTAAATATAATCAATGAAATTAAATTAATTTTGCGTAAAACTGGGTTTTTGAGTACGTTTAGCAAAATAGGAAAAAAATGCATTTTGATTTTAAATTTAAACGGAGTTAAAGGTTTTAACATTTTATAAAATGTCGTCTGATTTTTATTGTAATAAATATAGATAATTTAGCAGCGAACAGATGGTATAATTAAAACAAAGTTGCACCTGCTCTATGGAGATGGCAGTTCGTAGTTCGCGTTAAAACAACATTGCACCGAACATTCAAAGCATCTGGTTTTGTTTAAAAAAAATTAATTATGGGTACAAAAATCGTTTCATTTTACGTTTGATCTCTAAAGCTATCGAACGCATTTTGTGCAATGTCCTAAACTCCTAAAATTATTAAAATTGAATTAAGAAGCAAGCGGAAAGCTGAATTTTTGCTTGAAAGTGTGAATAAAAGCTTATACGGTAAGTACAAATTTAATCAAGATATTGCTATGTTATGTAAAACTAAAATATATTTTTATAATAATTGATGTAAAAATAAAGTGACAAAGTATAAAACGTTATAAGTTCTTAATATTTTTTTAAAATATCGATGACTAAAAAAATACTATGCATCACGATTGTAAAAATAAATTGTTTAAACGATCATGTTCGACCGTTGTAGAAATGCTGTAAATTAAAGTAGCTTTCTTAAAATGGATTAAACCCTTAATTGAAAAGGAGAAAGAAAAACGGAAATAACCTTAGGATCTATATCTTGCCATACAACTTATTTTTACTTTTTTTAAATATCAAAGTTTGTTTTTAAATTCGATTATTCTTATCTAAAAACTATTTAAAAAAATATTTTGCGAAAACTTACATCTTGAATTATTATCTTTCTTTAAAAGTCTTTTAAATTTAATATTTATTTTTATTCACATGCATCTGTGTTTCTTTTACTATCTTTTTGTACACTTTTTATTAAGTTGATTTGTCTTATTATTCTTCAAAGTATTTAGTTTATAACTTCAGTGATAATGGTATTTTTTAAAAAATATTTTCAATTAAAAACTTACTCATCTAACATTAAGCAAGAAGTTCTAAAATAACTTATATAACTTTCTTTTAACCTAAATACTCAAAGAAATCCTTATAGTAGGGACAGACGGACGAACAAAAAGTATGACAGGTGACTGATATCTTAAAAAAAAATAGGGATGTGTAACACTATATATCAATACGCTCATTTAAAAGTTATATATATCTTATAAAGTATTTTCAATAACTTTCAAACCTAAAAAATTCTATGGCAGCTACTCCTTGCGCATGCACAATATTGTTGAAAACTTTATTTTGACGTCCGACTAGTACAGCTTTGCCATTTCAAACTATCATGATTAAATAACTACTTTGCTTAGAGCTTAAATTTTTAGGTCATGCATGGACATTTGCTGCTTACTTTTCGAGAAAAGTTATATAAAACAAATAAAATGTCGTTATGTTGTTCACAGTTTGGCAGATTGAATTAATCAATCGATCATTAATTTATTGATACATTTTTATTGCAGAAAAGCATTTTTATGTTTGTTAAAAGATCAGGCACATAAAAACTACAAA
>JAFNEN010001056.1:0-72441 GCA_019343175.1 Oedothorax gibbosus | reverse complement strand
TTGGGGTTTTAAAAGAATGTTTTTGGGGTATTTTTTTTTTGGGTATTTGTGTCTTTAGAACTACCCCCCGAATTTAACTAGTAACCTGGATTTAAACCCCGCTTCTCCTGCTGCGGCCCGGGGACCCCGGGGGAACCCAACCTTCGGGTTCAGCTCTCCAACTTTGAGATTTGGGGGTTTTTAAAATTTAAAGATTTTTCCCCCCTTTTCCCCTCTTAATGCCCAATGAAAAACTTCAGCAGTTTGGGTAGGGAAATAAGATAACGTTTGCCGTGGGTTGGGGGCGCCCCAACGTATTTTTGGGGCCCCTTATCATTCGCCCAAAAAATGATCTCGATACACTGATGATAGAACAAAAAAACATCATCACCAATAAATTTAATTATTTTAAAGTACATTTTCGTAGAAAAATTGCTACGGATGTTTTTACTATGTATTGTCTGATTAAGCTCCTGTGCATTCATGTGTTTTTCAAACAATTAACTTGATAACATTAAGTATCTGCAAAGTAAAGCAATGAAAATGAATGGACAACTGGAACGGGGCATAGCGTGATTTGTGTGTGGGATAGAAGACAACGTTTGACATCATTCATAGGCGTGGTGGTTCGAGTTTGGGCGAATTAGTTCCCGGTGGTTTTATTTGTTTGGGTATTTGTGTTAAGAATGTGTTTGGGTATTTTTGTTTGGGTATTTGTGTCTTTAGAACTACCCCGAAGTTAACTAGTAACCTGGATTTAAACACCGCTTCTCCTGCTGCGGCACAGGCGGACCCCGAGGAGAGCAGACCTTCGGGTTCAGCTCTCCAACTTTGAGATGTTATGGTTTAATTAAGACTTCCTCCTGCCCTCTTAATGCCCAATGTAAACTTCAGCAGATTTGTAGGGTATAAGATAACGTTTGACGTAGTTGTGGCGTCAACGTAGTTGTGGCCCTTATCAGTCGTCCAATATGATCTCGATACACTGATGATAGAAGCAAACAAACATCATCACCAGATAAAATTTTTTCCGACTATATTTAGAGCCGTTAATTTTACGTAGAGAAAAAAAATATTGATTTCACTATGGGAATACAGATCCAATTTACTACCAATTATTTCAAGACAAAATAATTTTTTAAACTCTTAAACTACCCATCACTTAACGGTCCGAGTTTTTTTGAAAGCTTAATTTACTCCCTGTACGCTACAACGTATTTTTTCTCATTTTTCCTGCATCTTTATCGCAATAAAGCACTTTGTGAATAGAAAGAAAATTTCATAATACCAGATGACATGAAATTTTTCGAATTCCAACATTCTAAAAAACTATATTTACTAAACATTTCTTCTATCTTGCCCCTAAATGATATTAATAAACTGCCTATTCACGTAACAAATAATCATATTTATTATGCCTCTAAAAACAACTTTTCGAATTTTTTATAAATACCGATAACTTGGATCTCTATTTTACTATTTAATTTTAAACATATTAATCTTATCTGTATAACAGCTGATTGACACATTATGATTCATCTCATTTGTGTGTGCGTTTGCTTTTGTTTGACTTTGACTGAAACTATATATTTTTTTCGCCTTTGAGGGATTTTTTCTCTTTGGCTTGCCATAGTATTGTTTTTTATTATTTCATTGTTATTTTTTTTGTTCTTGTAATAATAAAGATTATTATTAATATTTATTATCATTTATATTTATTATTATTATATTTATTATTATTAATATCTATTATTCTTATTTACTATAAAAACCTCCTTTTCCTAAATAGATTTGAAAGAAATTTTGTTAAATGATGATTATTACAAAATAATTTGTTATATTTTTCTTGGTAAAGATTTTTCGTAGATTTACTTAAACTATGATAAAAATACGGCATCTGCACCATGTAAATTAAAACTATTTTTTTCGAACATTTCAAAAGAGAAAGGGTACTTTCATCTCAAAATGGCTTGAAGTTTATTCTAAGAAGCTTAAGATATATATTTGACTTGGAGTGTTTAGTTTTGGTATGCTTGAGCGTCTTAAAAGATTACTAGAGGATTCATAGATAAGCGGATCCGCATAAACCGCTAATGAAATTACAGTTTCGGTTTAAAAAATAGCTGTCGATGAGTGTTGATAATTCTTGTAGTAATAGATTAGATTAGCATATATTTACTTTTAAGGCTACGATTGGTTAATATCCATTGGATTTTAAATGAAATCTTTTGAAAAGGAATCACAAAACCGTCGTTACATTGCCAAATGTTAAATTAGCATGCAATCCAATTGATTTGAAATATAATGATGGTTTTATGCATAGGGTTAACCTTTTTGTTTGGTATTTGTGTTAAAATTATTCGGATTTCTTTTAAAAATGTGTATTTTTTTAAATATGAACTTTACATTTGTCTTATAGTGTATATGTCTTATTTATTTTCCTCAAACAAAGAAAACACGTCAAAACTATCTGCGAGTTTATCTGATGTAAGTTCACACAGAAGCTTATTACAGTAATCAGACATGTTTTATTGGAAGAAACCTAAAGTAAATTTGTTTGATAGTTTTATTGGCTGAATTGTTTGGCTTTAGAAGAAAAAAGACGTCTTCGATTTTTCTGCTGTTATTATGAATTGAATGAGAATAAATATGTTCAAAAGACAACAATGATGTGTCGTATGATAATATTTTGGTTCATTGGGAACTGGTTTAAAAGTTTACTTTTCGTTTCTTTTAATAAAACATGTTTGATTTATGGAATCGGAATGTCGAGACACTTCAGTAAATATATTTCAATACAGTCAAATTGCCACAAAATCTCACCCATCAGGTCAACGTCGTCAAGTTGTGTCTCATCAAATAACAAATAATTCTTGGTCAAGTTATGAATTACCAACGGTTAGTTCTCAGTGGTTGATACACAAATTATCAACATCCGCAATATCCAGTGGCCAGTTACCAGTAAGATTTGCGAATTTTGAATCCATGATTTCATATCAATAGCCATAGTGGCCAGTTACTGGTAAGAGATGCTGCCACATGTCTCATTGCCACATGAGCTCATGTGACATCTCTTCGCGGCCAACCCTACTCTAATATGACGTTGAAACTATAAGTGCGAAATTATTGTAAATCGAAACTATTTAAAACGAATATTGTGAGTATAATACTCTTTCAATATTTATTCTTTTAGTACAATTAAACATATTGTATCTATTCAAAAGATTCAGCTGAAAGTATTGTTGCGAAGCAAAACTATAGTCTCTTTAAATACATTTTATTTGAGAAATTTATAAAAAAATTCAATGTACTACATGTACTTAGATAAATTTAATTATTTCAAAGTATAGTTTCATAGAAAAATTGCTACTGATGTTTTTACTAGGTATTCTCTGATTAAGCTCCTGTGCATTCATGTGTTTTTCAAACAATTAACTTGATGACATTAAGTATCTACAAAGTAAAACAATGAAAATGAATGGACAACTGGAACGGGGCAGAGCGTGATTTGTGTGTGGGATAGAAGACAACGTTTGACATCATATCATAGGCGTGGTGGTTCGAGTTTGGGCGAATTAGTTCCCGGTGGTTTCATTTGTAGGTATAAGATAACGTTTGACGTAGTTGTGGCGTCAACGTAGTTGTGGCCCTTATCAGTCGTCCAATATGATCTCGATACACTGATGATAGAAGCAAACAACATCATCACCAGATAAAACTTTTTTCCGACTATATATTAGAGCCGTTAATTTTACGTAGAGGAAAAAAAAATATTGATTTCACTATGGGAGAATACAGATCCAATTTACTACCAATTATTTCAAGACAAAATAAATTTTTTAAACTCTTAAACTACCCATCACTTAACGGTCCGAGTTTTTGAAAGCTTATTTTTCTCCCTGTACGCTACAACGCCTTTTTTCTCATTTTTCCTGCATCTTTATCGCAATAAAGCACTTTGTGAATAGAAAGAAAATTTTCATAATACCAGATGACATGAAATTTTTCGAATTCCAACATTCTCCAAAACTATATTTACTAAACATTTCTTCTATCTTGCCCCTAAATGATATTAATAAACTGCCTATTCACGTAACAAATATACATATTTATTATGCCTCTAAAAACAACTTTTCGAATTTTTTATAAATACCGATAACTTGGATCTCTATTTTACTATTTAATTTTAAACATATTAATCTTATCTGTATACCAGCTGATTGACACATTATGATTCATCTCATTTCTGTGTGCGTTTGCTTTTGTTTGACTTTGACTGAAACTATATACTTTTTTTCGCCTTTGAGGGATTTTTTCTCTTTGGCTTGCCATAGTATTGTTTTTTATTATTTCATTGTTATTTTTTTTGTTCTTGTAATAATAAAGATTATTATTAATATTTATTATCATTTATATTTATTATTATTTATATTTATTATTATTAATATCTATTATTCTTATTTACTATAAAAACCTCCTTTTCCTAAATAGATTTGAAAGAAATTTTGTTAAATGATGATTATTACAAAATAATTTGTTATATTTTTCTTGGGTAAAGATTTTTTCGTAGATTTACTTAAACTATGATAAAAATACGGCATCTGCACCATGTAAATTAAAACTATTTTTTTCGAACATTTCAAAAGAGAAAGGGTACTTTCATCTCAAAATGGCTTGAAGTTTATTCTAAGAAGCTTAAGATATATATTTGACTTGGAGTGTTTAGTTTTGGTATGCTTGAGCGTCTTAAAAGATTACTAGAGGATTCATAGATAAGCGGATCCGCATAAACCGCTAATGAAATTACAGTTTCGGTTTTAAAAAATAGCTGTCGATGAGTGTTGATAATTCTTGTAGTAATAGATTAGATTAGCATATATTTACTTTTAAGGCTACGATTGGTTAATATCCATTGGATTTTAAATGAAATCTTTTGAAAAGGAATCACAAAGCCGTCGTTACATTGCCAAATGTTAAATTAGCATGCAATCCAATTGATTTGAAATATAATGATGGTTTTATGCATAGGGTTAACCTTTTGTTTTGGTATTTGTGTTAAAATATTCGGATTTCTTTTTAAAAATGTGTATTTTTTTAAATATGAACTTTACATTTGTCTTATAGTGTATATGTCTTATTTATTTTCCTCAAACAAAGAAAACACGTCAAAACTATCTGCGAGTTTATCTGATGTAAGTTCACACAGAAGCTTATTACAGTAATCAGACATGTTTTATTGGAAGAAACCTAAAGTAAATTTGTTTGATAGTTTTATTGGCTGAATTGTTTGGCTTTAGAAGAAAAGAGACGTCTTCGATTTTTTCTGCTGTTATTATGAATTGAATGAGAATAAATATGTTCAAAAGACAACAATGATGTGTCGTATGATAATATTTTGGTTCATTGGGAACTGGTTTAAAAGTTTACTTTTCGTTTCTTTTAATAAAACATGTTTGATTTATGGAATCGGAAATGTCGAGACACTTCAGTAAATATATTTCAATACAGTCAAATTGCCACAAAATCTCACCCATCAGGTCAACGTCGTCAAGTTGTGTCTCATCAAATAACAAATAATTCTTGGTCAAGTTATGAATTACCAACGGTTAGTTCTCAGTGGTTGATACACAAATTATCAACATCCGCAATATCCAGTGGCCAGTTACCAGTAAGATTTGCGAATTTTGAATCCATGATTTCATATCAATAGCCATAGTGGCCAGTTACTGGTAAGAGATGCTGCCACATGTCTCATTGCCACATGAGCTCATGTGACATCTCTTCGCGGCCAACCCTACTCTAATATGACGTTGAAACTATAAGTGCGAAATTATTGTAAATCGAAACTATTTAAAACGAATATTGTGAGTATAATACTCTTTCAATATTATTCTTTTAGTACAATTAAACATATTGTATCTATTCAAAAGATTCAGCTGAAAGTATTGTTGCGAAGCAAGACTATAGTCTCTTTAAATACATTTATTTGAGAGTTTATAAATAATTCAATGTACTACATGTACTTAGATAAATTTAATTATTTCAAAGTATAGTTTCATAGAAAAATTGCTACTGATGTTTTTACTAGGTATTCTCTGATTAAGCTCCTGTGCATTCATGTGTTTTTCAAACAATTAACTTGATGACATTAAGTATCTACAAAGTAAAGCAATGAAAATGAATGGACAACTGGAACGGGGCAGAGCGTGATTTGTGTGTGGGATAGAAGACAACGTTTGACATCATATCATAGGCGTGGTGGTTCGAGTTTGGGCGAATTAGTTCCCGGTGGTTTCATTTGTAGGGTATAAGATAACGTTTGACGTAGTTGTGGCGTCAACGTAGTTGTGGCCCTTATCAGTCGTCCAATATGATCTCGATACACTGATGATAGAAGCAAACAACATCATCACCAGATAAAACTTTTTTCCGACTATATATTAGAGCCGTTAATTTTACGTAGAGGAAAAAAAAATATTGATTTCACTATGGGAGAATACAGATCCAATTTACTACCAATTATTTCAAGACAAAATAAATTTTTTAAACTCTTAAACTACCCATCACTTAACGGTCCGAGTTTTTGAAAGCTTATTTTTCTCCCTGTACGCTACAACGCCTTTTTTCTCATTTTTCCTGCATCTTTATCGCAATAAAGCACTTTGTGAATAGAAAGAAAATTTTCATAATACCAGATGACATGAAATTTTTCGAATTCCAACATTCTCCAAAACTATATTTACTAAACATTTCTTCTATCTTGCCCCTAAATGATATTAATAAACTGCCTATTCACGTAACAAATATACATATTTATTATGCCTCTAAAAACAACTTTTCGAATTTTTTATAAATACCGATAACTTGGATCTCTATTTTACTATTTAATTTTAAACATATTAATCTTATCTGTATACCAGCTGATTGACACATTATGATTCATCTCATTTCTGTGTGCGTTTGCTTTTGTTTGACTTTGACTGAAACTATATACTTTTTTTCGCCTTTGAGGGATTTTTTCTCTTTGGCTTGCCATAGTATTGTTTTTTATTATTTCATTGTTATTTTTTTGTTCTTGTAATAATAAAGATTATTATTAATATTTATTATCATTTATATTTATTATTATTTATATTTATTATTATTAATATCTATTATTCTTATTTACTATAAAAACCTCCTTTTCCTAAATAGATTTGAAAGAAATTTTGTTAAATGATGATTATTACAAAATAATTTGTTATATTTTTCTTGGGTAAAGATTTTTTCGTAGATTTACTTAAACTATGATAAAAATACGGCATCTGCACCATGTAAATTAAAACTATTTTTTTCGAACATTTCAAAAGAGAAAGGGTACTTTCATCTCAAAATGGCTTGAAGTTTATTCTAAGAAGCTTAAGATATATATTTGACTTGGAGTGTTTAGTTTTGGTATGCTTGAGCGTCTTAAAAGATTACTAGAGGATTCATAGATAAGCGGATCCGCATAAACCGCTAATGAAATTACAGTTTCGGTTTTAAAAAATAGCTGTCGATGAGTGTTGATAATTCTTAGTAGTATAGATTAGATTAGCATATATTTACTTTTAAGGCTACGATTGGTTAATATCCATTGGATTTTAAATGAAATCTTTTGAAAAGGAATCACAAAGCCGTCGTTACATTGCCAAATGTTAAATTAGCATGCAATCCAATTGATTTGAAATATAATGATGGTTTTATGCATAGGGTTAACCTTTTTGTTTTGGTATTTGTGTTAAAATTATTCGGATTTCTTTTTAAAAATGTGTATTTTTTTAAATATGAACTTTACATTTGTCTTATAGTGTATATGTCTTATTTATTTTCCTCAAACAAAGAAAACACGTCAAAACTATCTGCGAGTTTATCTGATGTAAGTTCACACAGAAGCTTATTACAGTAATCAGACATGTTTTATTGGAAGAAACCTAAAGTAAATTTGTTTGATAGTTTTATTGGCTGAATTGTTTGGCTTTAGAAGAAAAGAGACGTCTTCGATTTTTTCTGCTGTTATTATGAATTGAATGAGAATAAATATGTTCAAAAGACAACAATGATGTGTCGTATGATAATATTTTGGTTCATTGGGAACTGGTTTAAAAGTTTACTTTTCGTTTCTTTTAATAAAACATGTTTGATTTATGGAATCGGAAATGTCGAGACACTTCAGTAAATATATTTCAATACAGTCAAATTGCCACAAAATCTCACCCATCAGGTCAACGTCGTCAAGTTGTGTCTCATCAAATAACAAATAATTCTTGGTCAAGTTATGAATTACCAACGGTTAGTTCTCAGTGGTTGATACACAAATTATCAACATCCGCAATATCCAGTGGCCAGTTACCAGTAAGATTTGCGAATTTTGAATCCATGATTTCATATCAATAGCCATAGTGGCCAGTTACTGGTAAGAGATGCTGCCACATGTCTCATTGCCACATGAGCTCATGTGACATCTCTTCGCGGCCAACCCTACTCTAATATGACGTTGAAACTATAAGTGCGAAATTATTGTAAATCGAAACTATTTAAAACGAATATTGTGAGTATAATACTCTTTCAATATTTATTCTTTTAGTACAATTAAACATATTGTATCTATTCAAAAGATTCAGCTGAAAGAATTGCTGCGAAGCAAGACTATAGCCTATTTAAATACATTTTATTTGAGAGTTTATAAATAATTTAATGTACTACATGTACTTAGATAAATTTGATTATTTTAAAGTACATTTTCGTAGAAAAATTGCTACGGATGTTTTTACTATGTATTGTCTGATTAAGCTCCTGTGCATTCATGTGTTTTTCAAACAATTAACTTGATAACATTAAGTATCTGCAAAGTAAAGCAATGAAAATGAATGGACAACTGGAACGGGGCAGAGCGTGATTTGTGTGTGGGATAGAAGACAACGTTTGACATCATCATAGGCGTGGTGGTTCGAGTTTGGGCGAATTAGTTCCCGGTGGTTTCATTTGTAGGGTATAAGATAACGTTTGACGTAGTTGTGGCGTCAACGTAGTTATGGCCCTTATCAGTCGTCCAATATGATCTCGATACACTGATGATAGAAGCAAACAACATCATCACCAGATAAAACTTTTTTCCGACTATATATTAGAGCCGTTAATTTTACGTAGAGAAAAAAAAATATTGATTTCACTATGGGAGAATACAGATCCAATTTACTACCAATTATTTCAAGACAAAATAAATTTTTTAAACTCTTAAACTACCCATCACTTAACGGTCCGAGTTTTTGAAAGCTTAATTTACTCCCTGTACGCTACAACGCCTTTTTTCTCATTTTTCCTGCATCTTTATCGCAATAAAGCACTTTGTGAATAGAAAGAAAATTTTCATAATACCAGATGACATGAAATTTTTCGAATTCCAACATTCTCCAAAACTATATTTACTAAACATTTCTTCTATCTTGCCCCTAAATGATATTAATAAACTGCCTATTCACGTAACAAATATACATATTTATTATGCCTCTAAAAACAACTTTTCGAATTTTTTATAAATACCGATAACTTGGATCTCTATTTTACTATTTAATTTTAAACATATTAATCTTATCTGTATACCAGCTGATTGACACATTATGATTCATCTCATTTGTGTGTGCGTTTGCTTTTGTTTGACTTTGACTGAAACTATATACTTTTTTTCGCCTTTAAGGGATTTTTTTCTCTTTGGCCTGCCATAGTATTGTTTTTTATTATTTCTTTGTTATTTTTTTGTTCTTGTAATAATAAAGATTATTATTAATATTTATTATCATTTATATTTATTATTATTTATATTTATTATTATTTATATTTATTATTATTTATATTTATTATTATTTATATTTATTATTATTTATATTTATTATTATTTATATTTATTATTATTTATATTTATTATTATTTATATTTATTATTATTTATATTTATTATTCTTATTTACTATAAAAACCTCCTTTTCCTAAATAGATTTGAAAGAAATTTTGTTAAATGATTTTATTACAAATTAATTTGTTATATTTTTCTTGGGTAAATATTTTTTTGTAGATTTACTTAAACTATGTTTAAAATACGGCATCTGCACCATGTAAGTTAAAACTATTTTTTTTAGAGAAAATACTTTAAAATTATTACTTAGGAAATAACTCCTATCTTTGAAACAATTATCCCATTGTGACACTTCTGCTGACTTATAATCCCAGTTTCAAGTAACTTCTGAGACACTTGGTCACGAACTAGTTGGTTGGTTGGTAGACATATATATCCAGGTTTGTGTGCTTGGTCAGCGACCCGCTTATAAACCTTCGTCAAGTAAGACAGACACAACAGACACACATAAGTGGATCCATCTAATTTTTAGAGACAGAGGCCAACTAGAGAATCCCCAGAATTGGCTTGTCACCCCCAGAGGTATTGATTTGGTATGGGAACTTAGAGGACTTTCGGACCCAACAGATTTAACGAGCACGTACTCCGCATATACTCGGTAGGTCTTCAGTGGCACCGGGACTCGATCGCAGGACCTTCCGATCCCGAGACGCTGACCACTAGGCTCACTACGGCCCACGAACTAGTTAAAAGTGCCTCGCTAAACAAATGAAGCTTCGAACATTTCAAAAGAGAAAGGGTACTTTCATCTCAAAATGGCTTGAAGTTTATTCTAAGAAGCTTAAGATATATATTTGACTTGGTGTGTTTAGTTTTGGTATGCTTGAGCGTCTTAAAAAATTACTAGAGGATTCATAAATAAGCGGATCCGCATAAACCGCTAATGAAATTACAGTTTCGGTTTTAAAAAATAGCTGTCGTAGAGTGTTGATAATTCTTGTAGTAATATATTAGATTAGCATATATTTACTTTTAAGGCTACGATTGGTTAATATCCATTGGATTTTAAATGAAATCTTTTGAAAAGGAATCACAAAGCCGTCGTTACATTGCCAAATGTTAAATTAGCATGCACTCCAATTGATTTGAAATATAAGGATGGTTTTATGTATAGGGTGAACCTTTTTGTTAGGGTATTTGCGTTAAAATTAATTCGGATTTCTTTTTAAAAATGTGTATTTTTTTTTAAATCTGAACTTTACATTTGTCTTATAGTGTATATGTCTTATTTATTTCCCTCAAACAAAGAAAACACGTCAAAACTATCTGCGAGTTTATTTGATGTAAGTTCACGCAGAAGCTCCATATATTACAGTAATCAGACATGTTTTATTGGAAGTAACCTAAAGTAAACTTATCTGATAGTTTTATTGGCTGAATTGTTTGGCTTTAGTGAAAAGAGGCGTCTTCGATTTTTTCTGCAGTTATTATGAATTGAATGAGAATAAATATGTTCAAAAGACAACAATGATGTGTCGTATGATAATATTTTGGTTCATTGGGAACTGGTTTAAAAGTTTACTTTTCGTTTCTTTAAATAAAACATGTTTGATTTATGGAATCGGAAATGTCGAGACGCTTCAGTAAATATATTTCAATACAGTCAAATTGCCACAAAATCTCACCCATCAGGTCAACGTCGTCAAGTTGTGTCTCATCAAATAACAATAATTCTTGGTCAAGTTATGAATTACCAACGGTTAGTTCTCAGTGGTTGATACACAAATTATCAACATCCGCAATATCCAGTGGCCAGTTACCAGTAAGATATGCGAAATGTGAATCCATGATTTCATATCAATAGCCATAGTGGCCAGTTACTGGTAAGAGATGCTGCCACATGTCTCATTGCCATATGAGCTCATGTGAAATCTCTTCGCGGCCAACCCTACTCTAATATGACGTTGAAACTATAAGTGCGAAATTATTGTAAATCGAAACTATTTAAAACGAATATTGTGAGTATAATACTCTTTCAATATTTATTCTTTTAGTACAATTAAACATATTGTTTCTATTCAAAAGATTCAGCTGAAAGTATTGTTGCGAAGCAAGACTATAGCCTCTTTAAACACATTTTATTTGAGAGTTTATAAATAATTCAATGTACTACATGTACTTAGATAAATTTAATTATTTCGAAGTATATTTTCATAGAAAAATTGCTACTGATGTTTTTACTAGGTATTCTCTGATTAAGCTCCTGTGCAATCATGTGTTTTTCAAACAATTGAGTTGATGGCATTAAGTATTTACAAAGTAAAACAATGCAAATGAATGGACAACTCGTACGGGGCAGAGCGTGATTTGACAACGTTTGACATCATCATAGGCATGGTGGTTCGAGTTTGGGCGAATTAGTTCCCGGGTGGTTTTGTTTGTTTGGGTATTTGTGTTAAAGAATGTGTTTGGGTATTTTTGTTTGGGTATTTGTGTCTTTAGAACTACCCCGAAGTTAACTAGTAACCTGGATTTAAACACCGCTTCTCTTGCTGCGGCACAGGCGGACCCCGAGGAGAGCAGACCTTCGGGTTCAGCTCTCCAACTTTGAGATGTTATGGTTTAATTAAGACTCCTCCCTGCCCTCTTAATGCCCAATGTAACTTCAGCAGATAATAAATAATTTATTGTTGTCCTATTTGCTTGTATTTTATTTTAGTTAATTAATCATATGCTTTCTGATACACAGCTTACGCCTACTGACATCTATGAGTGTCCGGCTATGAGCACCAGCCTGAGAAAGATTGGAGTACTGCCGACTATGCTAGATCCGTATGGAGACAACATCAAGCATGTCGTAGAAGAAATTATCAAAATTCACGGACACATCTAGAGTTCGACTCTCATGGACACGACAAAAAAAAATCATATGCTTTCTGACCATGTAGCGTAGCCCCTTCAAATAACACGGAGTCACACCTTCATACCAGCACCCGTAATCGGTAGTGGTCAGTTAGAAGTGATACAGTACTGGGGTTAGGAATCAACTTTTAATGCAAACTGGAGACATACTGGCAAACTCTGGACATACAAAATCACCGATCTTAATTTCCCTTTTATGAACAACTTAAACTTTCATAGAGGAATATACAATCCAAACCATAATTGTAATCCTAACTGTTACCAGATACAACCAATTACTAATAATCGTGATGGTTCTCTATGGTGGGGTGCATGAACTAATAATGTTAGAGAAAGGCCGGATAATAGCAAATCAAGGTTTGGCATAGATAACTCAAACCCTAGTCACTTAGTCGATTATTGCCACTCGGTAAAAGATTAGGATTCTTACTGATGGCGGTTCTAAAGTTTAAAGCCAAATATTGAGTAAATAATAGGAAATATAAAATATCAGTATTTGGCTACTTTTCTTTTTTTTGTGCATGTTATATTGTTTTAATATATTTGTTTCTAATAAACATAAAATAGGTCATGATATTGAATCAAAAAAATATTTAATTAAACTGAAAATTGTTATGGTCAATATATGTCCTTTACTTTGGAAATATGTGAGGAGAAGTGGACGATAATTTTTATACAAATACAATTATTTCGAAGCTTGTTTCATCACAGTAAATTAACTAACCATTGCATTAAAAATATTTGAAAATTACGACATAAGATACCTATATCTGTCATATTTAGACGGTTTTATCAATATTTAGCTTCTTTCTCAACTTCGTTAGATGCATATTCTTCAGTCTTTGGATCGTTTTGTACGTTTTTTTTTCATATTTTTTTCATATCAGTGTACAAACATAAAAAAAAGAAAATTTTCTCAATAATGAATGTTTAGTTATAATCTCTATCATTTAATTTGGAAAAGATTTTTAAGATTATTTCTTAAAAACATATTAATACCTGATGTTATAAACACATATGTCTTTTAATGAAATTAATAATAAGATATTTAAAATTCGTGCATAGAAAACAACCATAAATTTGTTCAGTAGAAAGGACAAAAAAATATTTTGAATTAAAATATAACCGACCAATGTCTTTTAATTTCAAATTTTTTTTGCAGTTTTTGTACATTTGTATGTCCCAAAAATAAAGATTCAGGTTTTTTTATTAAAAAAATCAAAGAAGACGAACCTATCTGACAAGGTTTTTCATGGCTAGTCCTGATAACTAACACATGAAATTATGAAATATATATTATCAAAGAAAAGCAAAATTACTTTAATATTTTTTTTGCTTGTTTACTAACTTAATTTCATAACATATTTAGCGATTTGTGTAAAGCCCTGTTTCAATCAAAAATAAAGTAACTTTCTACGTTTAATTCATACAATAAAAAACAACACAACATACTACAAAAAAAATACTTTACTAGAGGGCTCGTTGTAACCAAGTACCGAAAAATAAAGTTAAGTCTAAGCTGGGATACCACTAATGATGCTTCTGAATAGAAAATGTCTAAATAAAAGCAACTTAAAGACTTAACCAAAATTGATGTGTTAAATCCCCTAACTCCCTTTAATACCGCTTTTAACGTTCAAGCACTGATACAGATTCTGCAGTATATGTGAGAGAAGAGGCAACTGCAAAATCCGCTTCCCGAAATAGATTAGAGCAAGTTTCGTTACGCTTCTTAGATTAAAAAAAACATCTCCGTTTGTCTAGTCTTTAGTTTAATACTGGTACAAATTCACACAGAACCGAATTTACCACAATCAAATCTTGATGTACTGAATTCATCTATACATTTGCAAAGCTCTAAAGCATAAACTGCAGTCTTCGAATTGGAAAACTAAATTTAAAAGAATATTTCAAAACATTAACTCTAAATATTTGTACTTTTTTTTTGTAAAAAAGGCTGTTTCTTCATGAATCTGATTGCGGACTACAGTTAGGATTGTTAGGATTTCCATGTGTAAAATTTCTCTCTCTACTATATCAGAGATTTGTAAGAATCTATTATGAAGCAACTATAAGTTAAAAGGTTCTGAAAATTATAAGAGTATGATATCCATTGTTTGTAAAGTAAGGCGTGTAAATTTTGTTAGTTGAGTGAATACATAGTAGAGTAAGAGATTGTGAGTTTTCGCGAGCTATTTATATTTCGCCAACGGTGCCTTAAATCCAAAATATTAGACATGTATTTCAAAACTGATTAGAAGTTTAACAACTTTTCTACGTAGTTAAAACGAAACCTCCATAAACAGTACTTAGTGAAACACTTTATATATTAACTATATCATATTTTCAATATATTTTATGCCTGTATTAGATTATGTCTGAGATTGAGCCGTTTTAAACATGCGTGCGTGTGTTTACGAGCATCACATTTTAAATCCAGTGTATGTCATTGAAACATGCAACGTTAAAGTTTACACAGGAAAACTAATAACTATATTATACAGTGAAATATTACTGCTCATCCATCCCACCTCTAGAATATTAGAATAATGAGAAAAACATGTTTTAAGTGCTTGAAATTTTGTATTTATTAAACAGAAAATTGACAAATTATATTTGTCGCGTCACATTTTATATGATTTGTTGATGAGTATAACCTAAAATAATTAGCATAGTTAAAAAAATATTCTTATAACGAATTGCACATAAAAGAAAAATAGAATGCATTCAATCATTTTTCACAAAATTAGAATAATATGTAAACAAGTAACATAAACTATTCAAACGAGTACCTGTGAGAATAATCAGTATTTAGTTATATCGCCCTTAGCTTTAATTACATTCCGCAGACGATCCGGCACACTTTCCAATAAATTTGTGCACTGTTCTTTGCTGATATTATCCCAAACAAATTTCACGATGTTTATAAGTTCATTTTTGTCTTTTAGGGCCAATATTTTAAGTTTTATCTTCATTAAACCCCAAATATTCTCTATGGGTCTCGAATCTAGTGAAAATGGCTGGCCAAGCAAGCACTTGGATTTCGTTGTTCTTATGCCAAGACATGGTAGTTTTCGATGTGTGAGATGATTCAGAATCTTGTCGGAAAATAAAGTCACATTCAAATAGATCTTCAGACGCTGGGACCATATACTTATCAAGAACTGCCTTGTATGCTTCAGAATTGACAATGCCTTTCAATATACACCCAGTTCTTAGTCCACGATCACTTAAACAACCCCAAACCATTATTGTAGTACTTAACTTAACTGTACGTTTCAAGCAGTTTGCATGAAAAGGGTCTTGAGAAAAGCACCAAACACGGTTACTCTGAGGACCGACAGAAACGCAAAATACCGACTCATTACTAAAAAGTACTTTATTCCACTCCTGGGTGCCCCAAGACAACCTTTCTCTGCACCACATCATTGGGGACACGCGATCAAAAACCAAATTCACGTATTCTTCGCCCTGAAGTACTCACTGAGACATCCACTCCTGATTCTCGCCACTTCTTGTTAACGAAATTCGCGGTCCTAAACCGATGTTTCGTAGTAATCCTTCTCAGATATCTGTCCTGTCTCTTCGAATTTATTCTTTTGGAACCGCAGTTTTCACGTCTATTTTTAAATTTCATGTTTTTATAATAAACTTGAAGAACTTTACCCACAGTTCCTTGCGAACAATTCACCTTTTTCTGGGTGTATGCCCCTCTTCCCATAATTTCAAAATGACATTCTTAGTAAGAATGCGCAACTAACTAACTTTAAAGCGCGACTAACTAAATTTAAAGCGCAACTAACTACATTTTGTTTCCAGACTAAGAAAAGCACTATCACTACTTCCACTAAGACATAAATTATGCTGAATTTCGAATCCAACGTCTAGTTATTTTTTTATATGTCATTTGTGAACATAAAAAAAAAACCAAGTTTTCAAAAAAACGGAAATGCAAAATTAAGTCATTAAACATGAATAAATTTCTCAATTTTTTTAAAATTCTGTGTGTGTGTAATTCTTAATATATTTTTTTTCCACATATAACTTATAAATTGCTATTTATTCTTTGTCAATCATTGCTTTTTTTATTATTATTTATGCTTCTCTGATTCTTATTTTTTGAATTAATCCTTGTAAGTAAACTTTTGATCTTTGAAATTGGTTGTGCTTTTAACCCTGTAAACGTTAGACTCTTTCATTTTAAAATTTTATAAAAATTAAATTTTATTTATAATGTACTTTTACCTTTATAAATGTTATGATCACCTCTTCAAAAATGAGACCAATTATATTTTTTAAAACAATAATTTTATTTGAATTAAATTTAATTTAAAATTTATGTATTTAAAAAACACATGCATATTTGACCATCCGTTCGGAAGGTTAAAATTTGTATTGTAAATGCTCAACAAGATTGCTCACGAGATACACTGTGCAGATCCGCTAATATTGATAAAAAATACACTATTCAACTCCTGTTTAATATCTTAAACAATAAATATTTTTAAAATTGATTATTTTTAAGTATTTAAGTGTTTGTGTGGGATTATGTCTAGATGGAATGAAAAGAAAATATATGTAATTGCTTAAATTATATTGCAACATTATAATACGAATTATTAGCATTATTAGGGTCAGTCTCATAGTGATAATACATTGGTTTTTTAATCACAACTTTCGCAAAAGAATTGTTTTGCCATGTTATCCCATTTTCACCAGTTTTTGGGAATCGTTCTAGATAACATTTTCGTTTCAAATTTGTTTCATTTCGATGTTGTGTTGATTCCCATACCAGGGGGAGAGGGGCTAACATAGCAAAGCAATACTTCCACAAGAATTGTGATTAAAAAACTAATACATTAGCTCTATGAGACTGACAATTCCTCTTAATTTAATGTTGCAAATTAATCCTGCATACCTTGCTTTCTTTGAAGTGAAAAATAAATTTATTTAATGCATACATTGTGGTATTAATATATATTTTAGCCTAAGTGCTAATTAGTTTTAATAATATACGAATTAATATTTGATATGTGTTTTATATGTTTGTCTTTAAAAAGTTTTTAAAAAGTTAATTCGAAAATAATTAACTCTTTATTTTTTTACACGTAATATTTTTTGCAGTGATAGTTGAAAAGCAATTATTTATCATTAGTAATTTCCATTAAATCATTTATTTTTAAAATTCATAGAAATATTTTTTTTCTTTGTATTTGGGGATTAGCTTTAATTTAGTGCATAATTAAACGTCAATAAATAAATACTGCCGGAAAAAATGTGGATTAGGTTTTTTTTTATTAACCCAGGTGCACTTTGGTTTGAAGAACCGCGGTTTATCGGGTATATTTACCCTTACGAGGAAAACATTAAACTGAATAAAGTGTTCAAGAGTTTTAGAGAATATTTAAGAATAATGGCATAGGTCAATTTATATTGTATCTATTTTGAATTAAATTTTAAGGTATATTAGATGGTATATTAGTATTTTTCGGTTGTCCTTTTCGAGTTTCTCATTTCGCATAGTTTCTTATCGTAAATGTCTAGTTGAGTAAATTTTTTTAATTTAAAGAAATGTTCAATCAATTTTATAAAAAAGTATTGTAAAGTAGGAAATGGTCTTGATGTAGTGGAAGTGTTATTTTGTAAACGCTCTCCCTCTCAGATAATAGTAAAGTATTTGTCATTTTTTTTAATATTTTTAATTTACTTTTTAAACATATTTTTAGGAAAGAAATGTTTTTATATACTTTGCATAAATGCATTTCCCCTCCATAAACGAAATATAGCTTATACAACACAACTGGTAAAACTTAAGAGAGATTGTGCCTGATCGGCCAAAATAAGCTTGTGTTAATACAATAGAAATAATTAATTTATATTTTTCTCCGACTGTATTGAATATTTTTACAAACAGTTTTATTTAATATGATAACTGTAGTTGACTTACAGGTCTCTATAATCTCTCTTTTTGAAATTGGTTTGATTTTATTTGATTTAAAAACAATTACACAAAATATTCGAACCAAATTCAAAAAGTGGTATTATAGAAAAATGTAAGCTACATTTAAAAAAAAAAAAAAAAAAAAACGTTTGTAAAAATATTCAATACTGACGGAGAAATGTTGATTAGTTTTTTGTTATTTGATTAACCCAGGGGCACTTTGGTTTAGAGACCCGCGCTCTATCTTGTATATTTACCCTTACGAGAAAAAAAATTATACAGAATAAAGTGTTTAAGAGTTTTAGAGAGTTATTCATGAATAATTGCATAGGTCAACTTCTATTGCAGCTATTTTGAAATAAATTTTAAGGGGGGGGGTATATTAAATGGTATATTAGTATTTTTCGGTTGTCCTTTTCGAGTTTCTCATTTCGCATAGTTTCTTATCGTAAATGTCTAGTTGAGTAAATTTTTTTAATTTAAAGAAATGTTCAATCAATTTAAAAAAAAGTATTCTAAAGTAGGAAATGTGCTTCATGTAGGAAAAAAGACTGAATTAATGTAAAACTATACCTCCATTTAATTTTGGTAAAGTGTGTTGTTTGAAAAAAATAAATTTATTAAAAAATAATAAAAAATCCAAGATGCTCTCATAAAAACATATTAGAAGCTCGTTTATTATGTTTTACAAAAAATGCGCCATATAATAATATACATTTATTTTTAATTAAAAGTTATGAACAATCATTGGCTCGAATGTGTTTTTGATGAAAATTTAACAAATTCTGCCAAATAGGTCACTAACGCTCCGATGTATAGGACTCAGATGGAAATACTTTTGAAAGGCCTCACCGCGAAGTTGAGTAATTATTTATATACGAGCACACATTAGTCTGCAAAAGTGTAATGTTTGGGTCTCGTGTGGGTGAAACTGAAGTCTGTTTTCTTGACATGTTGGTAACTGTATACCATCAAAAATGCACAAGAGTTTGTGCATTTTTGATGGCATAGTACTTATCTGACAGGATATAATAAAATGTTAGGTAACGCAGTTGGTTAATGAAAATTGTGTGTTCGTCTTCTTTGTTTGAAATTAAAGGATTATAATATGGTCTTATTATGTTTACATTAGTTAAGTTTATAATAAGGTCTCATTAGACATTGACCTATTGATTAAACCTAATATCGGAGGAATACCAATTTAACTATTATTATGCTTTGTATTGATAGATGCAAATATATTACTCTTGGTTGTATTTTTTTTCCTTAATTGATTTTTTAGAACAAAAAATAATTTAGGGATTTAGATAATGCATGTTGTTTTCAACATGTCACTCCAGTGCAAAGTAGCTGAATATTCTCTAACTTAAAGACACAAAAAATCGTAACCAAATTTTCACATTTTTTCAAATTTTAATGCAGAAAAAAATATAAATATATTTAATATTTACTATTTTTCGATTTAGATATTTTCCAAAGCAGCAACATTGTTAAGGAACTTTTTTTTTTCTTTCTTATTTTGTTATCTATTTTACGTGTCACGTACACATCACCCTCATCAATATGCCACTCATGTACTTATACAAGACGGATTTCGATTTGTTGCATCAACAGGATTATATATTTTCAAAAATATCCGCATGAAGTAACTTAATAAGGTTGTTTGGGTATGGCGGAAAAGTAGGAAGTCCTTGGAAAAACTTTTTGACAATGCTGCTTTTGGGAAGACAGAACTGCAACTGATAATTCACTGTTTTTTTAGCTTCCACATTACGTTTATAACGTAAAAAGTGGAAGGTATCATAATCGTTAAGTTCGTCTGTCCGTCCGTCATCCACTTTTATAGCCCAAACTACAAATGCTACGGACAAGTGTGATACGTCACAAAATTCAGCGCATCGAATTTAAAATACAATGAAATTTCAGAAAACAATTCGAATTCGATGTACTTCAATTATTTGAAAAACTGCAAAACTTAATGCTCATTTATAAAGCATAGAAATTCATTTTTATTAGAATTAAATCACCATTGCCAATCGCAACAATCGCTCGAGAAACTTTAATTCTTTTAGACAATAAATTAAAATAAATTTATTTTTGCGACATCGATCAGTTTGAAATGACGTCAAATATATTTCACTCCGAGATTATTTGTATGTTAATATGAAATGTTTTCATTCTATTTAAAAGCGAGGGAAAATTACATATTTCTTCTTTGAAATATAAATTAATTTCTGCAAACGA
This sequence comes from Oedothorax gibbosus, assembly GCA_019343175.1. Taxonomy (NCBI): domain Eukaryota; kingdom Metazoa; phylum Arthropoda; class Arachnida; order Araneae; family Linyphiidae; genus Oedothorax; species Oedothorax gibbosus. The sequence goes on along the minus strand of JAFNEN010001056.1, from coordinate 51,485 downwards.
TAAGTAATAATTATTGAATTTTCGAAATAAAATAAATGAAACTAGCAATTTTTTTTTATTTTTACAGCATCATTTTACTAATTATTTATTTTTCGAACTGTAAATTTATTTAACGAACGATAAATAATAACTGAATTATCGGAAGAAAGTTAATGTAAATGGGAAATTGTGGAGACTCGAAGATATTTATTAAAAAATTACATTATTATTATTCGAACTTCAAACAAATTTAGCAAACGATAAAGAATAATTGTTAAATCTGAGAAAGAAGATTAATGAAAATCGTTAATTTTGGCGTTTAAAAATGTGAATTAAACTAGCTAAAAGCCCTGTTTGGCGAATTTCTTTCTGAGGTGTAAAAATAGTTTGTTTCCTGCTGAGCACAATTGTTCGGTTTAAGTGACAAATTCTGTAACAAACCTACTTGTTTTTGGTTTTTTTTTTATCTCGTGTGTGGACAATTAAATGGCCTCGTGTGTTTTTAAAACTGCATCGGCTAAGTCCAATGCATCTGTGCTGTAGAGAACCGCTCAAAGTTCTTTAGCCAGTGTCACCATACAGGGCTGTAAAATATGTAGTGTAAGGGCCGGGCACTCGAGAATGTGATCCGGGTTAACCCTTTCAGTCCCAATGACAATTTGTCATCATCATTTAAAAAAAAATTCTGATCGTCTATAGCCATTTATGATATCAAAAAGTACATCATTAGATTCTTCAAACTTTTTCTATTAGAAAATATTTTTTATTAATCCCAATAGATGTCAGCCCTATTTTTTTTAAATTATGATCAGAAAGATGCCAAATAGCATCACTGGGACTGAAAGGGTTAAGTTGTTGCAGGGAATATAAGTTCTCCTTTTGTCATTAAGAATTTTCATCCCTTTATAGTGGTTTGTTACCAGTCTTGTAATTGTTGGTGTTAAGATTTTCGTTTTTGTTAATTATTATTATTTTTTAATCATTATTTTTTTGGCAATTTTCTTTACATGGGAGACACGTTTTCTCAACAAATAAATGGCTGCTTTAATATTGCTATTACATATATTTTCAAGCTAAGATCAAAAGTTGGCTACGAATTCGTGATTCCGCATATGTAAGGTCACACAAAGTCGTATTAAAAAAAATGTTTGATTCCTGGAATAATTTGTTTTGCCTTCAAAAATATGTAAAAGGATCGGACAATGAAACTGTGAATAAATGGCGTAATACAGGGACAAGAATGGTTCGTTTTCAGAGTATTCACCCATGTGAATACATAATTATTAAATTGAGCCCATATCAATGGATCAATTAAACAATAAATCAACGGAAATATAAATAATGGAACATAGAATTTTTAAAGAAATCGGTATATGTCAAATAGAACAACAAACATGATTGAGAAACATAATCTGTTGCTCAATTTAATAATCATGTATTCCCATGCACTGCTATATTTATCTATCTATTATTCCATTTATTCACAGTTACGTTGAGCCATCCTTTTTACATTTTTTAAGGCAAAACAAAATATTCCAGGAACCAAATTTTTTTTAAATACCACTTCGTGTAACCTTGCGATGAGTTCGTAGCCAACTTTTATTTATAGCTTGAAAATATATATAATAGCAATATTAAAGCAGCCCCTTATTTGTTGAAAAAGCCTGTTCTCCCCATAGAGATAGTAAAACCGTGCGATATCGCCCACTATCGACAGCGCACGGTTTTACTATCTCTATGGTTCTAATATGTAAGGAAAATTGCAAAAAAAATTACGATTAAAAAATAATAATACAAAAAATCAAAAACCATGTACCATAAAAAAGAAACAATGGGAAGTAATTTTTCATTAGGTTTATTTTAAATGATAAATTTTTTTATGGTAATATCGCCAAAGTAGGATGTTTTAATTATTGATGATTTTTTTTAATAAAAATTCATATTTTTCGCTTTATGTAAACATCTCCGGAAAGAATATATATATTAATAATAAGATTCTTATTTTCAAGGTTTTCCTATGCGATGATAGTGTCGAACTTATACATTTTTAGAAATCTTTTATCATAAAGGAAGTGTGTTAGTATCTAATATAACATTATTCTGACCAGTAAATTTATTTTACAGCAATTAATTTAGTCACATTCATTAGATCCACAGGGAAGATGAGAACTATCTGTAAGGTATTTATGGATGAAATTTGTTGGAATTACAAAAAAAAAGAAAAAAAAGAAACATTATATGAATATTGTCTTTTATATATTTTTGTTATCTTACTTTTTTTTGTTACCGATAAGCGTTCCAAGCATGAACTTTTTAACTTAAACATGCACAATTAATGTTTGTTGTTCAGCGTTAAAGGCTAAATACTCTGAAAGCGAACCATTTGACGTAAAAATTTCGAAAAGAAATATTGATGAAAGTTTTTGAAACTTGATTTGAGTTACACTTGCATACTTTTGAAACTATAACATAGGTTCAGATCATACAATTAATTTTCTCATTTAAATTTATATTTAAAAATTTAGATTTCCAAGAACTCTACTACCTTGCTACAGACATAATGAACTACAAGTTTTCAAGTAAATCAAACATATTTATGATTAAGAAAGATATACATAATATGTACACTGTACACTGTACAGCCTATGTGTATGAAACTCAAATAAAAAAAAGAGTAGAAATTTTATTGTATCGATGGATCATTAGCGAAAGAAGGAATCAATTCTATCGGGGAATTCATAACCATTATTCATATTGCGAAATATTCATTTTTTTAATTCTCTAATTTAAAAAGTGAATTCACATCTTATAAGTTACATATGATCTGCCAAAGTCAAGAAATTGAGGGTTAGGGCACACCACGGACGTGACATGTTATGCTCTGTGGACTAAAAAAAATTAGAATAAAAAAGAAAATCTTGTATGATGCTTTCTGTTCTATTACTGTATAAACTATATTCTCATTTTTTCTTAAGTTACTTCGCTTTTAAAAGCCTATATTACTTTTAAAACTGGCAGTACAAGAATGGTTCGTTTTTAGAGTATTCATTAAAAACAATTATAATTGAGTTGTTGGTCTTGATGTTATATGTATGATTTTAATATGTATTTTAAATGTTTTTGCGTCGCCCATGTACTTATTGAAAAGCTTGATTTTATTTTTGTGTTGACAAGACCAACAACATTTTCCACTCTTACAACACCATTTATTTTATGGTCCGAAAATGATTATTTTTTATTATCGTTGAGATTTTTACCGATGTGTTTTCTCCTTAGCACTATTAACCCTTATTCTCATAAAGTAGCATATATGCTACCTGGGGCTTTCCCCTACTTTCTGTTTGTTAAGTGACGTCAGCGAGTATGTTGCATTGTTATTTGTTAGAAGAACAGTATAGAAGCTTCGTTCAGAGTGAAAAAATGTACAAAGTTAAAATTATTTTTTTTGTTTTAGAGGAAGGTAACTTGTTGGGTTGTTGTGTTTGTGCATCATGTCTCGTCGTCTGTACAAGGAAAGTTCATTGAATTATTTTTCATATTAATTTTTTTCACATTTCTTATGTTCTGTAGTTTTAAAAAAATTCTTAAGTTGTTGGATTACCACTGTTTTTGGAAAAAATACAAGCCAAAAACTGAAGGTTGCATATATGCTACCTTTTATAAAACTCTAATTAATTACTGCACTAATTATTTTCGAAAGGTTATGACACTAAATAATCTTTATTTTAGCTGTAAAAAAACAGAAAAAAATTAAAAATTAGAAAAATTAAAAAAAAATCGATGATCATGAGATAAGGGTTAAGCCTAATGCTCAACAAATGTAACAAAATACTAATTTCAAAATTTCATAAATAGTTTCATTTTATACTAGTGTACATTAAAGTTACACGTTACCTTTCGTGAATCGATATTTAACTTAGTTATACTACCGTTTTGAAGCCTACTTTGTATAGTGGATAAAGCCTCTGAATATCAACCAGTAGGTCCCGGTTTAGAGTCCCGGTTGGAAAGCTCATGGATGATTGTCTGTCAATAAAATGTTATTTGTCTATGTGCTGCACAGAAAAAAATATTTTGTTGAAAGAACAAAAATGTTGTTGTTTCAACAAAATTTTTTGGTCAATATAGCGCCAACAAAAATTTTGTTGTCAGTAACAAATTCTTTTGTTGATTCAACCAAAAATGCGCTAAACCGAAAATGCGCAATAACCGACCACAGGACTTTCGGACCCTACATATTTCACGAGCACGTACTCTGCATATACTCGGTTGGTCTTCAGTGGTACCGAGACTCGATCGCGGGACCTTCCGATCTCGAGACAGAGACGCTGACCCCTAGGCTCACTACGGCTCCAAGTTACTTTTGAAAATAGCAATTAAATCTTTCCACGACGATAATGGCCGAATGGCGCCATTAATTTTCTTCGATTTGCTGTTGATGACAGGCGCCATGACGTCACAGTTAGAAACAGCAAATAGCAGGCCGAGCTTACCTCAACCAAACGGGTTTTGTTGTGGGGAAAATACTCGCTTTGTTGGGACAAGTAAAATATTGTTAAGTCAACAAATTTAGTCAACAAAACACGTCAACAAAAAAAATTTGGTTATCCCAACAAAACATTTTTTTCTGTGTGGTCTTAGTCTTTATTTGTGTAAAAAGAAGTCCAACCACTTTGGAGGCTCTGGAAACCATCTTCCATGGGATATCCATGGACACAACAACATACTATTTTTCTGCCTAACTAAACTATTAAAGCTTGTTACTTTGAACGTAATCTCGTTAAACTGAATAAAAACATATATAACTTAATTTTTCCTAAATTTCATTTGCAGTTTTGTCAAAGCAGCATAGTGAAATGTCCAAGGAAATGAAATGTATAGCGTTATTCGCAAACAAAACTAGGGACAAAACAGGACATATGGATGAGCGAATACGCAAAGAACGAACTAGCTTCTGAATATTTTGAAAAAAGATTTCAAAACTGTACAACTGAAATCTCTACATAACTTCGTTTTCACTGAGGTTTATTTTAAAAGGAATATCTCCAATACAAAATTAAATTTGTCTTCAGAAAATATCGTCGAGGAATTTCTTTTTAAGAAACACAAAATTTAATTACCTGAATGAAACATACTTGAAAATCAAAGAAAGGGAAAGAAATAAAGCAAATAAATGATTATATTTGCTTTCACTCCCTTGAACACACAAAACGACAAAACCAGAATTCTTTCCAATTGAAAATAAGGTTTAGTGGATAAAAAGAATATTTATAAATATTCGAAGCATAAAAACGAACTCCTCGAAAAAAAGTTTCGAAGTGAGCTGAAGAAATCAGTTTCTTGAAAGGATCCTTAATGATGCATCTTCCGAAATAAACCCTCAATCGAAAATGGAATACTAAACCCTATTTCAATGCTTTCAAAAGTTCATTTCGCAAAGTCCAAAAAATAATAAAGTTTTTGAGAAGAAATATTTCGATAGATAATTCATACTATGATGAATTCTGTATTTTCATAAGTTTTGACTAAACTTCGTACGATTTTTTTAAAAATGTTTTTCTTTGTGTTTTAAACGTTAACCAAAAAGAGTGTTAAATGCCTTCATTCGTAGAAAATGGGTGTTAAGGCAACAGTAGCTATTTCATAGACACTTTTCAACCCACAACGGTCCAACAAGGTTTTTCTAGAACTTGCTGAGGCAGTTAGAAACAATTGCTTCATGGTATGCTAGGAAATTTAAAGGCCGTTATAATAATTATTGCTATAGGTTGACGAATCCATCTTAATGTGGGCTGTAATTAATTCTGCGTATGGTCACTTCCTACAAATTTGTGTCAATTTCAAAGATATATAAAATCATTACTTTTAATTTCCCAATTTATCGGACACACGCATTCTGCAAATGAACATCATTGTACCACACTTAAGTTTTTGTTTGCCAAGATGGTGACCTTGCCATTTGTGAGTGACAGGCCGTCAGGAGACATACAGTCTGAGCATCAATAATGGGACTGGCATGATCGATTTTTGCCCCCGCTAATGTCGGGTCCCCCTGTGAAAGAACTCCCGACCTCTGACCCCTAGTTGACGAATCAGAGACAACGAGGAGGGGCTGGGACTCCCTGACCGGACGACGGTATAGTGATGGACACATGAACTCACACATTCCAACTCGGTGTTCTCTCTTGAAAAAATCCCCTCTTCGAATTCGAGATGCGCTAAGAAGGCGCGATCCGGCTCTCTGACCCCGTGAACCGTCAGTAAATGCACCTTCCCGTCTCCGCTGCAGAAACAAGGCCCCCATAGCGGCTTATCCTCTCCCGATGTGACCCAAGTGACCGAACCATCAGCAAGACCGATACATTCCTGTACCCCGTAACCACACCTGAGCAGACAGGTAAATCCCTGTACCACTCCGTCTCAACCTCCTGATGCCACCCTTGCTTGAGCTACACAAGGGACCCAGGTATTCTAACTCTTGCCGTATATCATTGACCTTTAATTATTCACAGTTTGGGCCTTCCGCTATTGTGTATTTAATTACCGGTTAATTCCTAGTTTCGGTATACGGCGACTTTTTATTTCTCGCCAAACTTGTTGGCGAGAAAACATCGCATGGCGACGCGTGATTGGACGATGCTACTCGGAAACCGCGAAGTCAAACAACTGTGGATCACGTGACGCTGTTCTGGAAGCGTTGTTTTTGAAAAAAATGGCCGCCATTTTCAAAATCCGTAGCACTACATGACAACAAGATTATCAAATCTGACGTTGACAACAGCCACACTGACAATTAACCGACGATAATAGCATGCAAAAATACAGCAAAAAAGTATTTTTTTTTATAAAAATAAGCTTCCGCCGATTATTAACCATTAAAACGTTCACACATCCGGCTGCAAAATTATTAATGAAAAATGCGAATATTGAAAAAATTTCGAAATAAAGGCAAGGTACGCAGCAAATAATTAAGATAATTGAAAAAGCCAAAAATTTATAATTATATTATGAATAAAGACCTATAATTACGCAGCGAATTTTCCGGTACACAACAAAGGCGTGCGCGCGTCAAAAATCCAATGGGATAGAATCCATCACCTTTTCCGTTGTTATTCAAGGGTTTAAATTAAATTTATTAAACATTTCGCATTTAAAAGCAATAATTGAGAAAATTTAAATTAAAATCCAGAAGATTTACGCGTTAACAATAGCAACCAATATCCCAGTAGCATCATTCATCCTGAAAAAACGCTAGACCGGAAATGAGCGTTGCGTTCACGACTGAACGAATCCTAACAAAAATATAAGCAAAAGTGACTCTTCACAGTGCAAACCCCCTTTCTCCCCCCTTCTGGTTTTAGGGTTGCCATAAACATCGCAGTATGCGAGGGAGTAAAGTAGTACATGGTTGCCATATTGTAATTATTTATCGCCCTTTTTCTATCGCCAAAATTTTCAAAAAGTCGCCGTATACCGAAACTAGGAATTAACCTAATTACCTCCTGTCATGCATAACCTAGTGGCCTTAATAAACGATAATGATTCTCACACAATGGATGTATTTCCTAATTAAGAACTTAACTCACTATATGCCCTTATGACAGTTTTAATGTAATTACCTAAAATGAATAATTTATTTAGTATTTGAAAAACTTAATTTTTAATATTTTACAAAAAAAAAAAAAAAAAAAAATTCTTGTATTTCGTAATATTCATACAAGGACCATTATTTTTAATTCATTTTTGTGACGAAATAAAATATAACATATTAAAATATTTTGCAACATATTTATTATTTGAAATTTAAAATTTCGAATATGAATGTAATAATCAATTAGGCGAGAAATTTCTTCATAATAAGAATATACATAGGCTGTTATGGAAACTTTTTATTTTTCTTTCAAACTTGTGTGGAGGAGGTAACTGTTACAGTATTAATCTATTTTAAAATAAAATGTTGTTAATCTCCGAATAAGTCTGAAAGTTAGACCAGTCCAGGGAATCCAAAAAATCTTTTCCAAAATAAAAGTATTTCTACTTACAGTCGTGAAAATCAAATTTATTTTATTATAAACATTAAATGATTATTTCTGCATATGAAAGGTAAATATCTTTTGCTCAAATAATGTTTTTTACAGCATAATAAACAAAAATATCATTTTTATCAACAAAAACTCGTTTCCATTCACACTATAACTAAATTACTGTTCTGAAGTGTATTTACAAATGCGACATCATTAGAAGTCTATTCATAAAATTCTATCTTGTGTTCACATCACATCCCTTTGAAAAATCTTTTTATGTGTCTCGAAAAATATAGTAACTATTTTTTTTCATTCGTTGGCAAGAAAAGCAAATATTTTTTTCCTGCCTTGGTTGCACTAAAAATAATATCGAAGCATATAAAGAAAAAATATTTTTGAGCTTTTTCACATTTCAGTAATTAGCTCAGTATTTTAAAATGAAGTACCATATATTATTTAGTTTAATACGAAAAAAAGTATTATTTTTTTTATTATGAATTGTACACTCTCCTATTTATTTTCGGGGAGTTTTTCAATAAAGTATTTCAAAATGGTAGTAAGAGATTTGGTAAGAAAATATATATTTATCTTTGTTTGCTATTTTGTTACACTGTAAAAATGTTTTGAAAATTTTTAGCTAATTATTCTGCTACTTATGGCATTTCAGTGTTGCAATGTTTTTTTTTTTTTTTTTTTTTTTTTTTTTACGACGTACATAGTCATTAGAAACTTACTCTAATAGCGTTTAACAAACCAGGTGGTACATTTAATCACTGCTTGTGAAGCAAACGTTTTTACCACACAAATTATTTTACAACATATGTGAATTCACGACATAGGGTGATGGCAGAACTTGTCCTATATATATCACACTGTAAAGGTGAATTAATGGGGTTTGTTTTACAATGTGTACCAATACATTCTTGTTTAATAACTGCACTGAAAACATTTGGTGTAACTTAGCTCTAATTTGCTGTAGGCAGCAAAAACACGGAGCCGCCAGTTTTAATGGATTAAAGTTACAATAAACAATTATTTTGGGTGACAATAGAAGGGCCTAGTCACAAATCTCACATTATCTAAAGCATGTAACTAATATATAGGTCCGGATATTAATGACACTAGTAAATTCGATTGGTCGAAGTCCCCAATGAACGTGTAGGACCCTATATTAGCTTCCAGGCTACGTTTATAACGTAAAAAGTGGAATGTATTAAAATCGTTCAGTCCGTCTGTCTGTCCGTCCGTCACCCACTTTCATAGCCCAAACTACAAATGCTACGGACAAGTGTGATACGTCGAAAAATTCAGCGCATCGAAATTAGAACACATTGAAAATTTCAGAAAAGATTTCGAATTCGAAATACTTCAATTATTTAAAAAACTGCAAAATTGAATGCTCATTTAAAAAGCATAGGAAGCCATTTTTATTAGAATTAAATCACCATTGCCATCGCAACAATCGCTCGAGAAACTTTAATTCTTTTAGACAATAAATTAAAATAAATTTATTTCTGCGACATCGATCAGTTTGAAATGACGTCAAATATATTTCACTACGAGATTCTTTGTATGTTGATATGAAATATTTTCATTATATTTAAAAACGAGGGAACATTACATATTTATTCTTTGAAATATAAATTAATTTTTGCAAACGATAAGTAATAATTATTGAATTTTCGAAATAAAATAAATGAAACTAGCCAATTTTTTTTATTTTACAGCATCATTTTACCAATTATTTATTTTTCGAACTGTAAATTAATTTAACAAACGATAAATAATAACTGAATTTTTGGAAGAAAGTTAATGTAAATGGGAAATTGTGGAGACTCAAAGATATTTATTAAAAAAAATTACATCATTATTCTTCGAACTTCAAAAACAATTTAGCAAACGATAAAGACTAATTGTTGAATCTGAGAAAGAAGATTAATGAAAATCGTTAATTTTTACGTTTAAAAATGTGAATTAAACTAGCTAAAATCGCTGTTTGGCGAATTTCTTTCTGAGGTGTAAAAATAGTTGGTTTCCTGCTCAGCACAATTGTTGTGTGGAAGCGGTTTAAGTGACAGATCCTGTAACAAACCTACTTGTTCTAGTTACACTTTGGAGAATGTGAGTTTTGTAACTAGACCCTTCATTTACTTCACAGTTGAAATCGAACCCTCTGAGAGATAAGCACATTGGCTGAAATGTTAATTTGTTTTCACTGCAAGTGATTAAAATCTAAATGTATAACTGAGATTAAAAATATTTTTAAGTTATTTTTTAATGTAACATAATCGCTAAAAATAATCCTTCTGTATTTTAATAAAATATTAAAATATATGTTATGTATTAGATACAGTCAAAACAAGAGTAACATATAGTTTTTCTTTTAACTTTACACTAAGATAATTATTTTTTATTTACACTAAGATAATTAACGAAAAGAAAGTTGAATTTAAAATTACATTCTTATTTTTAACGTTTCATGTTCATACTTTAACATATTCATTTTCTCGAAAGAAAGAGCATAACTTTTTAATGCTATAATTAAATCATTTTCGCCACTTAAGCTCTTCTAATGAACTGCAAACATTATCTCCATAAAATGTCTTTACTTTAGTCAAATTTTCATAATTATTTTCTTAATTATCATATAAAATTATTTTTAACTAAAATTTCACCACGTCATATTTTCTTTAGTTTCGTTCACTACGCAATTTGTTTTAAGTGTCCTATGAGAATTATCTTTTCACTGAGAGATTAAGTGGTATCTGCATTTAAATATAAAATACCCTGTGTATATTGTGCAGGGGCATGGGGCTGCGGCATTTTTAATAAAGTATAGTTAATAAGAATATTTTTCTTTTAACATTGACTTTTTTTCACTTATAACATTTGGGTATATTGAAGGCTACTTAATATATATAAATGTAAACAAGGTAATCTAGTTATTAAAAAAACGCTATTTAAAAACAAGTAGAAAATATTCTATGATAAGTTTTTTTTTTTTTTTTAAATTTTAACAGCCTTTTTTTATTAAGATACATAATTTTAAAGTATAGTATTATGAAATAATGCAATACTTTTATTACTTTTTAAAAGAATATAATTTTATTATTAGAACTTATATTTAAAAAACTCTTAAAAAGTGTGTATCGTTTAGTTATAAGTAATATTAAACCGACACAATTTAAGAAAATGCGTTTTGATGATGCGTGCATTTAACCAGTATTGTAAGACTTATAATTATTTATGGATCGGCCTACTATTTACAATTGGATTTAAGATAGTTTAAAATCATCTTTTTAAATGAGTTCTCAAATCTCAAATTTCACTATTGTTTATAATATAATCCAACGCCAACACATAGTTGACTTGGGAATTGAATTTCATTCATTTTTCCACGGTTTATTCCAAATAAAATAATCTGTCAAAATTGGAAACCTGCTTTGTTTACAAAACTACCTGAGATCTTGCTTGTAATAAATTTTGAAGAAACATGCTGGCATTTTTGTGTGTTAACCTGTTAACAGAAAACTGAAGACTAACGGATCTGCGATTTTTAAATTGCATTTTTGAACAAAAATGTATGACAATGTTTTTTTTATTAAGGGTTTGAAAAAAATTAAGATTTTCGTAAGATTTTATAACATTTTTTAGATTTTTTTATGGTTTTGAAAATTAATACTTTTTTTCTGAAAACTATCAGTAAATAAATCATATCACAAGAATTTAAGAATGATGTATTGATTATAAATCCATGTTTAGTAATATACTTTATCATTCACTAGCACACAGTAATAAAACATCGAAATACTTCGTTCGTTTTGTAGAAATGTGTTCAAAATCTCTCACAATCTACTGTTTATAGAAATTGTTTGTAGAAAGAACAAAAATCTAATAAAACATTGTCAGCAGTGTTTCAAGAAGTACCTAAATGTTGAGTTTTCTTTTTTCTGAAAACATTTAGAAACAATTTAAATTTGTTCCCTATGTTTGTGACACTTTTGAGCGAACTGGATTTGAAAGTTTGATTTCTTTCGGTGAACAAAAGGTTCGGATTCATAATTGTCGTAAGAATGTCACAACTATTGTTTAAAATATTTGGATTTGCATTTCAATAGAAATGTGTATTTATTTTCCCTAACTTAATGTCTGAATTGAAACGATGCCCAATTTCCCCCCGGATCACATTCTTGAGTCCCTTATTACACATATTTGACAGCTAGGTATGTCCATTTTTGAATTCTCAGGATTATTTCTGCAACTGATACAGAGAGAGAGTACACGATTCTTATTTTGATTACAAACCAATTGCCTTTATTACGCTCATGAGTTAAAATAAATAACTATATGAAATAGAAAAAGACGGACGCTTAAGTTTCAATTGAAAGAAACGCATGAATATTTATAATAAGGCTTTAAAATTTTTATTTGGTCAAATTAAATAAATAAGAAATGCATTTGTTTGGAAAACATTTATTCTTGATATAATGTTAAAATTGAATTCATGGCAGTTTGTTTTCCTGGTGGTGATATTTAATTATTATTTTTTTGTATTCAAATGAATTCTAAAAATTTATATTTTTTATTTTATAAATTGTGAGATATTGATTAGCATATATTGTGGAATACAAAAGAAATTATGAATGACAATACAATAAAAGTAAATGATTAGAAGTAATTTAATGGAGATGAGGCTATTATATGGAATACCATTTATATATTTGAAAATAATAAAAATAATAATAAAATAACAATAATTTCAAGTACATACTACAGCTGATGGCAATAAAGTGCCAACCGTGAAACAAAACAGTATTTTTTTGTTATGAAAAATATACTTTTAAAAAGTTACAAATGGAGGTTAATATGGGATAGTCGGGTAATATGGAATAGTTATTTACAATTATTGAAAGTTTAATTATACTTCACAGAATATAATGAATGTTAAGTAAAAATACAATATTTTTTAAAATTTACGTTCAAATTGTTTTTTTTTTAGTTTATTTACAAAAATCATAAACATAATCTTCTTCATCTGCATCAGTACAGTCAAAATGAGCTCCTTAAGAACACCTAAAGCTTTTAATCCGAATTTCATTAATCTTCGGAAAATTTTCCGTTTCAAAAGACACAATCAGCATCGTTATTTACCGGCTCTTTAGTTGATGGCATGAAGGAATTTTCAGATGATACATTAGAATGCAATTGCTAATTGTTACTCAAACTAGAGTCATCTCTAGTAGATTTATGTCGTCCTGACTTCAATTTCTGAACAGGGGGGTCTATTTGGTTGCTTTGAAACTTCTGACAACAATTTTTCAATCTTTTTCTCTTAAATGGGGAGAAGGTTATTTTACAAGAAGATCCAGCTCTCCTTTCTCTATTTACGTCGAGTAATATAGAAAACCTAGTATTCAATAATACCCTACACGCCATGTTTTATCATGAGCCATTTTAGTGATGATTACAACATTGAAAGCTGAAAGTGATTTCTGTTGTAACAAACTACTATTCTTTTAACAAACATTATTCTTAACAACAAAATTAAAGTCTTATGATTACTGATAGATTAAAATGTTTGAATATTTCCCGGCAAAAACTTTCCAAAATCCATAAACAAACTTTATTTTGCAGTGACTGTAACGACAACAACAATAACTTAAATCTTTGTGCACTGCATCATGGTGGATTTCTTGGGTCTTTCATGGCATTTTCACGTGATGGCAGCTCGAAAGAGGGCTGAAACTTCAGTATTCCATATTCCCTGACTATTCCAATACCCTCTTCTCCTCTGTCACTATATTAGTCACATTACGGGGTAGTCGACTGATATAAAATCCAAGCATTCTCTTAACCTAAAAATGTTTTGAAGCAAATATCATGACATTTAATGACTTTCTCATTTTACACTTATCCAGAAAAAAAATCCAATCAGAATTCATGCTTTATCATATTTGCTGCCAGTAAAGCTATTTATATAAATTCAAAGAATAGTTGTTTTTTTAAATTTAATACATGAACTTCATTGTGAATATTTTTGTGTTTAGTGTTATTCTTTAAATGATAATCGTTAGGTAGTAACTTTAATAATTTTTCTACGTAATTACGTTTTGTTAATGTCCTGAATGTTCTGGAAGTTACAATCAACCACTCTCAAAGATATCGAAGATTGCACAAACTATTTAAAATCGAGTGGTAAAAATAAGACAATCGATATCCGTTTGGAACTAATGATTCTTTTAACCCAAAACAAAGGACATTAAAGCAATGAATCGCAACGATCAGAAAACTTTCTAATTCGTGCAAAAAATCGATATTTTCCCAATCTGGGTTCGTAAATTTTCCCATTGTTTTTTGCTGGACTGCAGTAAGTCACATGGGATGAGTGCGATTAATTCGTGTCGGAATTTCATTGGCTCTTCGATTCGTGAAATCGGTTCGAATTTCCGAATTTCCTTGCTTTTCGTCAGAGCTACGATGATTTCATCTCGATGAAGTATCAAATCCACTATCGAACTTATTATTGAGATATTTGCAAACGGTCGTGTAAGTTGAAGTTAGATTGATAATCAATAGTGGTTTTAAACTGTTTTTGATGTAATAAATATTTTAACGTCCTTTATGTGGCTGTCAGAACAAACGTTATTGTGATTAGAACAATGATATAATTGTGAAGGAAAGCGTTAGTCAATATTGAGTAACCAACTACGAAGATAATTTGTTTCAAATCTATGTTTATAACGAGGCTAGCTGTTTTATGTTTAGGCAAGAAATATTAACAATGTTAATTAGGTCCTACATCATGTAGTTAAAAAATATAGTCTGCTAATTTTTTCTCGTTTCTAATGAATATTTAGAACTGACATGGTTCACGTGACGTAAATCATAGCATTGTTCATTCTATAGTATTTCATAGGTGGTATTGGTGATTAGTGGTTTGACCGGTTTGGTTTCTGCTCACTACGGTGATTAACAAACCGAGACGTTATGTTCTCTAACTGCGGCCAATCAAAACTTAAAACATGGTCATTAATTAAAACCATTTTGTCAAATCGAAGATAAGATCAAGACAAATTTGACAAAAATTTTGACATCAAATATATGTTGGGCTGCTTTCAATAATAAAAAAATAAAAGAGCAATGCATTTAACGAAGAGTATAATGCAAATTAGGTTAAAGCTACATTTCAGTTAATTAATTCAGTTGCTGTTAATTAAGTGTTAAAATAATTCTTTTCTTAGTTTAAAAACTGAATAAAACTATTTTAAATCTTTTAAAGCGTTTTACAGCTCTGACATTATCAGGATCACCATGGAGTTTAGATGAGATGAAAAATTGCATGATTTTTATAATATCTTACATGTTTATAAAATTCAATCGCAATATCTTGAACTCTTCTACAGTAACCTACTGATAATGTGCTCTTTAAAATATTTTTATTAATCTCTGACGCAAGATATCCATGCTTAATAGTGGGATTGTCTTAATAGATCTGTATATCCTATGGCATACAATAAAAGATGGAACATTTTAAAATTGGATATTTCCTTCTTTCCAAGAATTTCGATTATTCATGATCCCGTGTCATGTTTCTGTAAAGCTTGGTTTGATTCATCCAATGTAAAGTTATTAAATTTCTGAAATTGAAACTGTAATCGTTTCATATTTCGGAGAAGAACAGTCTTAAAATATATAAGTACCCGGGTAATATTTTTTCAGTAAAATATTTGTTGGAATTAAGCTTCACATATCAGATAATGTGATGGGGTTATAAAAATAAAACTAAAAAGAAAATATTCTGCTATTTGTAAGCTTCAAATGTATCTGCATATAAAAGAATTTAGAATTTTAAGTTGATTTTGACATTCAAAGACTGAAAGAGATATATTGTTATGAATAAGCTGATACAGTTGCAGTTTGTAACATTTGGTAGCATTTAGTAGCGGGAACCAGGGACATATGACCCAACTTGTAGTTTATGGCTTGTAACTTTTAAAAAACACTATTTATGGATGTGCAAATGCAGTCAATTTATACTTCATAAAGTGGTACACAATATATATTAGTATTTTTCTGAAGTATTAAATGCAATAATATTAAAATATAAATTCTTTAAAACTTTAGTTTTGGGTCATGTATCCTAATACATAGGGATACATGAAAAATAATTGACATGTTTCAAGTGACGTAATTCCGCCAGTCTCCATTCCCGGATTTTATTGTGGGTTTATTTGATGATTTTTTCATTGATTTTTCTGTTGACTGCATGTATGCATATTTAAGCAATAAATGTATAGTTAGGCTTTTACTGAACTATGATGGTTAATAAAGGCTATCGCACTACAGCAGAATATTAGTGTTTTATGTATTTATTTTTTCGCCAAATACGTTGCCAAACTCGCTAAATTATTAACTAAAACTCGCCAAATGGGCAATTTCTTTTATAAATAATTTATAATCTGGTCGGTTGTTCAAAGGTCATTGTGTTAGAGCTGTATAATGGGTGTGCTTGTAGCTATATCTATTTTCTCGCTAAATTATTTCCCAAAACGCGCCAAATGAGCTAAAAGGTTTTATGTATTTATGAGGGAATTGTGAGGACATTCATGAGTGCATTTTACAACGTATTTTTCATTTTGGAATTTTAAGGCAATGAAACGGGATTTTATACCTTATAACGAGCGGGAACAATAACATAAGTTTATGATCCTATAACAGGTTATATGGTACACATATTTGGAACATTTGATAATTTTTAATCCGTGCGAAGAACGGGTATACATTTGCTAGCGTTATTATTGTATTTATTTTCATTCAATTATTATTGTATTTATTTTCATTCAATTATTATTGTATTTATTTTCATTCAATTATTATTGTATTTATTTTCATTCAATTATTATTATATTTGTTTTCATTTAATTATTATTGTATTTATTTTCATTCAATTATTATTGTATTTATTTTCATTCAATTATTGTACACATCTGCATTGATTTAGTACTGTATACATTTGCATTGAATTCTTAATTTTTCAGTATTTGTATTGAATTATGTCAGAAATTTGTACTGCTTATATTGTATTTATATTTACAAATTGTCCAAAAAAAGTTACTTAATTTGTTATAGAACTCCCTTGAATTGAGTTAAAATAAATGTTTGAGACCCTTTTAAGATTTAGCTGTTTTTCCATTTTTAATTCTTACTGGTTATTTTTACTTAAATATGTATTATTTTTAATTTGAGCTTCTTAGCAAAGATATTTTTGAAATTAATATTAATCATTACTACATCCAAGTTAGGTAATTAAATGGAAAATTACTGGGTAACCTTCATATCTTATGTAACTAATATGAAAGAAAAAAATAGTTAAATTGACTGTTAAATTACTTTTTCCACCTCTACCCGTGCAACGTCGGGTATAACAGCTAGTTGTCTATATAATTTATCACCTTTTCACATCTCTTTGGGCTTATTATTCAAATATAATGTTGTTCATTTTTTGTTAATATTTTCGATTAAGTATTTTATGTGTCATTTATATTTTCCATTTATTCTGTAGTATTTCACCTTCTCATCGGTTTAAGTATATTGAGAATTTGCAAAATATATTCACTTGTAATCACTAAAAGAAATGTAAAATTTTACACATTAGTTTCTTTTTCTAAATATTACTTAATTACACTATTCATTTCATTATACTTTTACGTTTTAAATAACAAGAAAACCGTCATTAAATCAAAGAGCGTGCTTAATATTTCAACAAGTCTTCGCAATGACGCTTTTAAGTATGCAACGCCTCACTTCTCATTTAGCACGGCGTGATGGTTCTAATTAAACCATCATCAATGTTAAGTACTTTTGGGACAGCGAGGAACTTTTTTCCCACACCTTTTGAGTGATAAGGGAAGACAGTTTTTTAATTACCGCGACCTAAGTGTGAAGAAAATTTCCGTTTTTAAAGGTGGTGACATCCCTTGGGTAATGAAGGTGAGATTGATGAAGTGGAAGTGCGAAGTTTGGATTGAATGTGAATAGCAAGTATAATTTGATTATGTTATTACAATTTGTTTTCTTGTTGATAGTTTCAGTGTAGATTTAACCTTGTACAGGATCAGCAAATTGAACAAAGTGTACCTATGTTGTCACTGTATGAAATCCAAATTGATATTTAAACTCATTTATAAATTATTTGTTTAAAAAAATACTTTTTATAACCTCGGGCAAAAAAACTAACTTTTTCTAATCAATAATCGTGACAAAAGTGATGCTTTTAACGAAATCGTGTTTCAAAGTTACTTTTACACACTAGTGCGACAAAGTAAATAAAAGCATCTGATTGTTGTAAAATTCTTTATTTGAGCGTGATATTTTATTCGGCGACTTATTTCCAATGACAATCTAAGAAATACTTTTTGCACGTGATTTTAAAATAATCATTAATATATTTAATCACCTTAAAATCATTTGAACGTGATAATAAAATAATTAATAAGCCAATCAATAAATGTCAATTTAATAAATACTTTTTTTGCACGTTATTATAAAAAATAGTGTATGACAACACGTTGGAAATAGCCTTTTTTAAACTCGAATTTATTTGGCTCGCTTTACCTCGCTCGTGAAATAATTTATTCAACTCGTTTAAAGAAACCTTACTTTTCACACTAGTTGCATAAAGAACTATAAAATTTGGGATATTAGTAACATTGAAATGCTGTATGTAATGTTAAAAATACTTTTGCACGTGATAATAAAACATTATTTAGCAAAATCTTGTGCATAAATTATTATTATTATTATTATTATTTATAATTTGAAGAAATTATCGGACTAGCTTATTTTATCGCTCGTCCTCGTTAACTTTATCCAATTAAATTTTTAAAAAAAGTTTTACTTTACTCTTTTTTTGTGTGTGTTGCATAAATAACTAATACTTTTCAATTAATTAAATTTTAATTTTTATTAAATATATAATATTTAAAAATACACATTAGGGAGACCTCGGCTAGTTTTCCATATTTTCTTCATTTTGATTGTATATTTTTACTTTTATTTATTTTGAAGAAAATAAGATATCATCGCCCTCCTCTCATTGTTATCTACAAACTACCATCTATAATTTTGTAAAAACTAAATACACTTTTTGGCAGAGAGTGGTTATATGCAAGCACGTCGATCTGGAAAACATGAAACAAGTTAATTGAAAGTACGTTTAATTTAGGTTTGGATGTAAGCATTATAAATCACTCAACGTTGAAAAAAGCATAAAAACAGCTCAAACGAAAATATTACAACACCAACAGAACAAAGATTCTTGTGAATGGCTTAGGCCGTGTTTTTTCATAAACCAAGCAGTCAGTTGGAGCCCCTCAACGGCTCATTTGCATTATAAGGCCTGTTGGATAACTTATCCCATGGGAAAAGCCCCGGTCTCCCCTATTTTAAACTTTAAGTGTTATTCGAAGAACTGTTTCTATAATATAAAAAATTGTAGCGTCACTTCTATGTATTGCAAACGTTCCTCTAAACGTACGTCTGAACAGGTTTCTGAGTATAGCAGGTTTTTCTCAGAAGCATAATAAAGTACATCAATCACATCATTTTAAGCATTTCAATATAATGCAGCTTTTCTCAACAAGCAACCCATGACATCGCACATTAACAACTAATATGGCGAATGCCACAATTGGGAAAAGTAGCAATGGTTTGATAAAGGATAGTGAACCAAATTACAATAACTTTTAGAAAAAAATTGAGCTAAAATCGGTTGAAAATTTTTATGGAAACTGATTTTAAGAAAGAAAAGTGCAACTATTGAATCTGAAATTTTGATTTGCATGCTTAGGGAATCTAGATGGATGAATTGTCTTCTTATAGTGACTGCTAGTAGTTAACCTCACTTCGGAGTAAACTGGTAGTAGGAATTTTTTTGACAGCCCTTTGTACGTTAGTGCAAAAAGCTGCTCAATTTCGTAGGAGGACCATTTATATGGAGGCAGAGAAGCAGCAAATGGTATTCGATACACAGTGATGGTGAAATAGTAACCAAAACGAGTAATCAAGAAAGGCAAAAACGAAGTATCTATGTCTTATATTTCCAAGATTTAACTTTAGCAATAGAAAACTTGAAACAATAGTCCGTATGCTTATTTATTTAAACCAAGTCAATCAAGAATTCAGTACTGCATTCGGAAAGTACCATTAACTGTCTATTTCTTAGATTTGGAAGTTATAAAAAACACGTAGAACCGATATATATTATATATATATATATATATATATATATATATATATATATATATATATATATATATATATATATATATATATATATATATATATATATATATATATATATATATATATATATATATATATATATATATATATATATATATATATATATATATATATATATATATATATATATATATATATATATATATATATATATATATATATATATATATATATATATATATATATATATATATATATATATATATATATATATATTGAATAAGCGTATTTTCTTAAGCGAGAAGAACATACGAGAATAAGGTTAAAGTTCTTTTATTTTATTTCCATCACAAAGTGCAAACGCATTATCATTTTAAATTAATTTTTTTTAATGTGTGACAGGTTTTTATCTAGACATATAGGTGTTTTAAAATAAGTTGAAAGTGTTTTATATTTTAGAATTATTACTAAGTTTGTGAAATTTGGTTCATTTATATATATATATAAGGCAAAGTCCTGACTGACTCACTTACTGACTGATTCATTCATTCATTCGCCCAGCCAAAACTACTGGAGGTACAGCTACCAAATTTTAGGAAAATATTCTTTTTATATCATAGGCGTCATTTAAGAAGCGATTTTTCGAAATTCAAACCCAAACGGGTGTAAGAGGGCAGAACGTGAGCCGATTTCTCCATTGGAATAGCATTGTAAGATTAGAATTTATATTTTTTATTTCAATTTAAAAGAAATTTCAGCGCGTTTAGCGAAAACGTTTCAGCACGTTCAACGAAAATTAAGTATAAACACGTCAGAGCACGTGAGTTTAATTTGTATTATTGTAATTTGAATATCTTTATTTTATTTATCAAATTAAATCGTTTGATTTTTTTTACCGAATTTAATTTAACTGATGTTTACAAATGGTAAGAAATGTAGTTATTTTTACAATGTCTCATGTCAGAAAAAGCAATAACTATTCTAGATCTGATGAATATTTGTGAGAAATGTCAATTGTCTCTACCTATAGCGTATGTACTTTATGTTTATGAAACTGGCAATTTGGTACAGCTATGATATAATGGCCGATTGAATTTTGGCATTGGCGGCTTTTGGCGAAGTTGAAAATTTAACGTAGGGAGGTTATTCGCACCCAGTTGTATTGGTTAGGGCTAGTTTGAATTATCGTCTTACTAGAGCAATAGAGTTCTTTTGATGGTTCATTATATATGTATGAGGAAGGATGCATAGAGAATTCTAACTTTGAATAAAAAAAATAAGCGAAAGTTCACTTTTATTTTTAAAGCATCAATTTTACTAATTATTTATTATTCTCTTTTTCAAAAGAAAGTTAATGAATATGGGAATTGTGGCAATGGGAATAATGAATGGGAATTGTGGCAACTAAAAGATTTTTATTACAAAAAGTTGCATCATCATTTTTCGAATTTCAAACAAATTCAGCAAACGATAATGAGTGATTATTAATTTGCGAAAGAAGATGAATGAAAAAAGTTAATTTGGGCGTTTAAAAGTTTTAATTAGAAATTCCTTTATGAAGATGAATATTACGCCATTTTTTTTAAAATCTAAAGTTAAGTTAATACTTTTTATGTTATATTTAATTAATGTTGAGATTTTTAATAATATGCTTTTTAAATGATCATTAAATTTTGCAGATTTTTAAATAATTAAAGTACTTCGAATTCCAATTTTTTTCTGAAATTTCAATGTATTCTAATTTCGATGTGCTGAATTTTTTGACGTATCACACTTTTCCGTAGCATTTGTAGTTCGGGCTATAAAAGTGGGTGACGGACGGACAGACAGACGAACATACATACATACAGACAGACTGAACGATTATAATACCTTCCACTTTTTACGTTATAAACGTAGTGTGGAAGCTAAAAACAATACAGAATGTTTTATTTAGCTATTTTCAATATTTTTATAGATGATCCCGAGAAAAGTTGAAAAAAATAGATTTTTGTCATTAAATGCTCGTAAGAATACAAACGATATTTGTGGTATAGCCAAAATTATAATGGTATTCTTTTTACATAAAATGAAAGGCAATGTTTCAAGCTTTCTAAAAATAATGTAAAACAATCTAAGATGGGATCATTTTATAAAGAGGAATTAAGAACTCCGACGTAATTTAATATTCATTTTAATTTCTAGGAAGTTATTGCAATTTTAAATTTCTTTGTACCTTTTTAATCACAGTGCGTCTGTTAGATCAGCAAAAATAGATCAGCATCATAAATAAAACTATGTACATTTAAATTGAAAATCTAAAATATATATTACATCTAATATAAACATCAATACCAATCAAACAACAACTATTCACTTACAAAGAATCAGCTGGTTCACAACGCTAGACCTTTTAATCCCATCCCAAGTTGATAACATGTATCACCGCTTCCTACTATTCAAAAGGCCCTGAAATTAATCAATTATTTTTGGCACCTCAATCAATTTTGGCACTAGCTGGGACAAAGTTTAACTCAATGTTTCCCCAGAGAATATGTATCCGTATCTTATCTTTGGATTGAAATATTTAGTGTTAAAATATATATATATATGTCATAATATATATTTCGATATTGCGAAAGTCCTATTAATATATAGCTCATTATGTGTGTATAACTCAATTTTATATTAAGTGTTTCTAATAGTGGATGGCGTTTTTTTCTATAGTTTGTGATATTGTTTAAATAATGCATGTATGGCAGTTGTTTGATGAGATTCAACCCTATGTTTCTGACATTAAAAAGACTAACTTTTAAAAAAAGTAAGATCGCATTTGGTAGTGTTTAATGGTGTTTTTTCTTCCAAGTCGCTTAATAGATAACGTTTAAGATAAACGTGATTGGTGTAAGTTAGTAAACGGTAAAACTATAGCCAATTGGAACAAGTAGGTTTGTTACAGAATCTGTCACTTAGACCGCTTCCACACAACATTTGTGCTCAACAGGAAACAAACTATTTATACACCTCAGAAAGAAATTCGCCAAACAGAGCCTTTAGCTCGTTGTAATTAAACATTTAAACGACAAAATTAATTATTTTATTAATCTTCTTTCTCAGATTTAATAATTAGACTTTATCGTTTGCTAAATTTGTTTGAAGTTCGAAGAATAATATTGCAATCTTTTTTAATAAATATCTTTGTGTCGCCACAATTTCCCATTTACATTTCTTTCGAGAATTCAGTTATTTATCGTTTGTTAAATTGATTTACAGTTCGAAAAATATATAATTAGTTCAATTGATGCTTTAAAAATAAAAGCGAAACTTTGCATATTTTTTATGCCAAGTTAGAATTCTTTATGCATCTTTCTTCATACATATATAATAAACCATCAAAAGAACTCTATTATGATATTACAACAATTCAAACTAAATTATATCGCATAAATAAATATTCTTTCAAAAGTTTTTATTTTTATTTTAAATAAAGTTTTTCGTACGTTTAACGAAATGGCAACAGTGAAAATATTGAATAAAAATTGAATTTGCATGTTATTTCAATGTAGATTAAATTTTTAGTTATTTAAATTTTAAATAAACTTATAATTTAAATTTTTTAATGAAATTTGGAATGTAGCCTAATCTGGTTTTTTGCTTCAAAACGACGTATCCCACTTGTCGGTGGGACTTGTGGTCTTTCTGTGAAAGTGGGTGACAGACGGACAAACTGAACGATTATAATACCTTCCACTTTTTACTTTATAAACGTAGTGTGGAAGTTAAAAATGGGTAATTATTTAAAACATATTAAAGTTTTTCGCATGTTCAGAACATAATTTCTTTGAATATAATATATATTTTATTCTTATTGTTTTCTGTTTATCCTAGAACTTAATTCATGTTTAATTTACTATACATATGATGTATTTGCATTTTTATATAAATGGTTATAAACGTAATAGATTTTCAACTATTTTAAATGAAATATAAAAGAAAAAACATGTCACTAAATATGGACGTATCCAATAAAAACATATTTTACAATTATTTTTGTAAAATAAATTTGCTATATATGAACTGTTTTTATTAAAATAAAACTATTTGCTAAATTTAACCTGTTTTATAAATAACAAATATACTTAATAAACATTATTCGAAAATTTAAAAATATATAATAATTTTACAATCTCTATGTGAATAATATAAAAGTGATAAAGTATTATCTCACTGAAATAGTAATTGCTTAAAATCGTAAAAAAGACTCATTCTAGAAAGGCAATTTTTTAGAGTAAATACCCTTTGAAAAAAATAACGATTAATAAATTTCGAAAGTTTTCATTCACTAACGTCATTACCAAAATACAATTTAGTTTTTAGTCTTTGCGATACTACTACTAACTATTTGTTGTTGCTATCAAAAAGAAAAATAGTGACTTTGTATTATCACTTCAAAAAATAATAAATAACAAACACGAATAGGTATTTCGTTCTTATATATACCAAAGAACTATCTTCGTTTTTTCGGAATACATGACCCAGTCTTTAATTCATAAAAACTATCCCGGGCATAATGCTACATATCGTTGAAAGAGCTGTATCTAGCAAATAAATATCAAAAACTATATAGTAAATAAAATTAATATTTAAAACTATTTTTTTACTTATTGATATTTTTATAATCCTCATATATAATGAAATATACTGATGTTAAAAATATTTTTAAAGTAATAAATTAAGTGTGAGACAATTTATTAAATAAATCTGGAGATGATTATTAATTTTGATACTCTTTATCTGAAACATAAACCTCAATTTGTACAAAAATGTAAGTTACAATCTCGTTAAACTATGAAATCAAAATGATGGTGAGGTAATATCGAAGGGAAGGAAAATGATTGACGATTATTTCGCGTTCCCCAAAAGAAAAAACTTCCAGGACATGGGGAGATTTTATTGCCCAATAAATTCCCTCTGATGATTATAATAAGTATTTTTTTCCAGGTAGTGAGAATTCCGGAATTCCACCGTTTAACCTCGTAAGTAAAGTAAGGTTAATTTTTTCCCGATTCTACTTTTAGCAAAATGTTTAACTTGAGAACTCGAGATGCATCTTTTTCTGCTTAATCTGAACAATACCGTGACCCGCTCTTAAATTGTCTTTAAAAGTCTCTGGCAGATACTGAAATATAATATTCGTTCGTCGTTCCAATGATATTTTTATTCTCCCATGTATCCTACCAATGGCAAACTTGGCTTGCATTTTGTTATAAATTTTCCGTTATTTTTTTTAAATGTCTCAAAATTAAATCTACACTCTTAAAACAAACGAGCGGTTTTAACTCAGTCTGAGTTACTTTCCACTCCTTTCCGTGCCGAAAATGCAATTCTCCTATAGGAGTGAATTTCACTCTTTTTCGGAGTGGGTAAAAGTAATAAAAGAAAACAATCTGCGTCCTACACTCTTAAAACTAGCGGTTTTAAATCAGTCTGAGTTAATTTCCACTCCTTTCCGGTGCCGAAAATGCTATTATAGGAGTGAATTTCACTCTTTTGTTTTAAGAGTGTAAATTGTCAATGCTTATTTTATTTTAGTGTTGAAATAACATACAAATTCCATTTTTATTCAATATTTTCAATTTCGTCAGAATTACGAGAAACCTTATTTAAAATTAGAAATAAAACCATTGAAAAATTATTTATTTAAGTGATATAATTCAGTTTGGAATGATGCCATATCAAAATCGAGTTCTTTTGACTGTCTATTATATATGTATGAGAAAGATACATTACATAGAGTATTCTAACTTGCCTAAAAAACATGAAAAGTTTCGCTTTTAGATTCCACACTACGTTTTTAACGTTAAAAGTGGAAGGTATTATAATAGTTCAGTCCGTCTGGCTGTCTGTCCATCCTTCCGTCCGTCCAAACTACAAATGCTACAGGCAAGCGTGATACGCCAAAAATTTCAGCGCATCGAAATTAGAACACATTGAAAATTTCAGGAAAAAAGGGAAAGGGAGGAATATTACACATTTATTCTTTGAAATATAAAATAATTTTTGCAAACAATAATAATTATTGAAGGAATATTTATTGAATTTTCGAAATAAAATGAAACTAGTCAAAATTATCGTGTAAATGTTTATAATATAATTAATATTGTGTTTTTGGTGAATTTTTCCCTGTTGAACACAAATGATGTGTGGAAGCGAGCGTCGAGTGACAGATTCTGTTACAAACCTACTTGTTATTTTTAAAGCATTAAGATTACAAATTATTTATTCTTCGAACTGTAAACTAATTTAACAAACGATATGCAATAACTGAGTTTTTAAAATAAAGTTAATGAACATGGCAAATTGTGGTAACTATAAGATATTTATTAAACAAATTTCATCATTATTCTTCGAACTTCAAACACATTTAGCAAACGTTAAAGACTAATTATTAAATCTACGAAAAAAATAGTGAACATAGTAAATTTTTTCGTTTTAAAGTTTGAATTAGAATTAGCTAAAAGCAATGTTTGGGGAATTTCTTTCTGCGGTGTATACATAGTGTGTTCCCTGATTAGCACAAATGTTGTGTGGAACGGTTGAAGTGACGGATTCTGTAACAAACCTACTTGTTTTTTAAGTGATATTTACTTCATTTTATTTTTAGTTATGAGTTAAAAATTTCAATCGTTTACACTCTTAAAACAAACGAGCGGTTTTAATTCAGTCTGAGTTAATTTCCACTCCTTTCCTGTACCGAAAATGCACTTCCCCTATAGGATTGGATTTCACTTTTTTGTTTTAAGAGTGTAGAATTTTCTCAAATCTTTAAAAAAAAATAAACTAAATATTTATGGAAACTAAATATGTACTGTTTTAAGATTCGAATTATTGCACGCATTTTGTCGAACTCACACGATCCAATTATTCTTACATAAAACCTTATTCAACTATTCTGAAGCATTTTAAACTACACTCTTAAAACAAACGAGCGGTTTTAACTCAGTCTAAGTTAATTCCCACTCCTTTCCGGTGGCGAAAATGCACTTCTCCTATAGGAGCGAATTTCA
This sequence comes from Oedothorax gibbosus, assembly GCA_019343175.1. NCBI lineage: Eukaryota > Metazoa > Arthropoda > Arachnida > Araneae > Linyphiidae > Oedothorax > Oedothorax gibbosus. The sequence continues at coordinate 24,193 of JAFNEN010001056.1, read as the reverse complement.
CTCTTTTGTTTTAAGAGTGTATCTTATGCTTCTTGCTTCTTCTATCTTATGCTATTATAACATAGATCTTTGTCCCTTTTTCTATTATAAAGCGAATGGAAAAATAAAAGTTTTCTAATTAAGTTAGTATAATCTTCCGGCAAAACTCTGCCGACTATGCTAGACGACACAAATAATCCTTTTTCTACGACAACAATGCTATTTTTACACTGCTTATGAACTGGCTCCTAATCTCTTTTTGGAGAAGGATTAGGAGATAGGAAATCATATCATTAGAGACATTGTGCTATGTGGTGCGTTCACAGGGAGTTATTCGTGGTATTCCTATAATGATTAATTCTTGAAGTTGGGCTTTGTAATCCTTTTGGGAGCTTATAAGGAAGATAAAATTTGTAACGGATGGGTGAATTAGCATTATGAGGGGGAATTTTGATGTAGGATGAGCGAAATGGACAATTTTATTATTCGAGCTTCGGTGTGGGCTATAATATTTTTGTCCTATTAAATATTTAAGACACCTTTTTAAGTCATTGTTATGTGTGTAAGTTGACAGCATCTGATGACGGTTTGCTTTGTTTTAAGAAATGTACATGAGTAAAAAAAATACATAGTAGAAGCTTCAATGGGCATTTTTAACTTCTTTGGTGGCAACAGTTACACAGGAATGGAAATTTGGTATCGATTGATTAATCAATGTAGTGGGCGGAGCTTAACGTGTCATACAACGAATGCTGCAAAGCACACATTAAATTCAGGAATGCTAGCAAAAATAATTCTACGTCACGTGAAATTATGGTCGATTGAACTTTCAAGTTTGCACATGTTAATTCTTTAATATCATTATCTAAGACATAAAGTACGACTGGAATTTGGTATATGGAATCTGTATCTCATAGTCATCACAAGTGAAGTTAGCAATGTTTTACATACTTTTTTATGAAGTATTGTTTGTTGGAATATTCAGAGCGTGTGATCTGTAACAGGTTTACTTAAGTGTGAGGTAATTTTATTTCCAATATCGCTAAAATAAATGCGTCAGCAAACTATACAGTATGTAACCACTTAAAAAATAGCTTAACATTTATTTTGTATCTTTACACTAAAAATTGGTTCCGGGCAAAGGACTTTGTTAACAAAAAAAATCACAATCATTTGTATATTGCAAAACAAAAAGAAACAAATTATGGAAAAATTAAGTACCTGAAAGATTTCTTAGTTTATGTGTAGTAGTTTTTTCACGAATATTATAGTTTATCTCAATTAAAATTAAATATTAAAAGGGAATCAAGCAGTTTATCTCCATACAGTTTCATAAAAAAATTTACGAAGAACATAATAATATTTATTTATAACACTAAAAGCCCTTGCTTTATTTTAAATTTATATTTTGAAGCGTATTTCTTTTCTTTTGCTCCAACACTGTCGTCTTCAAAACTAAATCACACAGCCAATCCCCAAAGCTGTTTTCTATTGAAAATTAAGATTAAGTGCAGGAAAGAGAACGAGTTCCCGAGGGTAAATTACAAAAATTGAATCCACCTCCTTTTAAAAGACAGTCTTTTTTCTTTTATATCCGCTCAAGGGATAAGTACTTAATATTGCAAAAAAAATGAACGTGGGTTTTGTTCTGGAAATTTATAAAAGTTCCTTCATCGATAAATATAAAAAATTATCCTTAATGGCATTATTATAAATTGTTTTATTAAAATGTTTTTTAATATGTTTAGACTTTAAAAACAAACTAGTTCTTTATGATTGAAAAAAAAATGATTACCTAATAAAACTTATTTCAAATTACGGAAAATGGCTTTCTTAGAGTTAATTAATTTCTTTTGTTTATATAATTTGCTTTCAGAATAACCAGTAACTGAGTAATCCGAGTTATGTTTCTTATAATTAGTAATTATTACGGTTTAATATCTGATGTTTGAAGTTTTTAAAGCTAAATTACCTCGGGTTTTTTACATTGTTTTATTAAAAACAGTTTTTGAGGGCACAATACTAATTACAAATAAACTTTCTAATTATTCTTTTTATATTCTATTTAATGAGAAGCAATTAAATACATCACTTACATGTGGAATTCCAATGAAAAATTAATCTGTCAATTTACATCTTTATTGATAGCCAATTAATTTAAAGTAAGTAGTTTTTATTACATATATTTTAATTACATAAGAAATTCCTTTTTAATAAAATGTAATTGTTGCAAAAGAACAGAATGAAAGTTTCAATATAAATTACATTAAAAAAACACTTAGTATATACATAATTAACATACGCTCGAAATTTAATTTTACATTTAAAATCCAGTATATCCCTACTCATACGCTTTTTGTAAACTTAAAAATATTCTCTATGGACCTCAAAAATGTAATGAAACGATATTTCAACCAAACCAAACTAAAATATTTGTAACTATTATTTATTATCTTATTTTCTTATAACACTTAAAAGATAAAAAATAATTGTTACCTTATTTTATTCATACTTTTGTAATATATGTAAACCTTTGCTCTTACTCTTAGGATAATAAAATTATAAAAAAAATTAGGGAGAACCATTTTTTTAAGCTCAAATTCAATTTATTTAAAGCGTCTCACGGGTAAAAAACAATTTTGCTGACTTGTTTACTGTTGTCTTTTGTATCTAGCTTAATATAACGCAAGTATTATAATGATTTTAAAAACGAAATTGATTTTTATTGTATATGAAATATTTGGTTCTAACAGTTGTTTCTTATGTGGGTAAATTTTAACTCCGATTTCCTTTATTTGAACTAATAAGAATTAACTTACGCAAAGTAAAATTTTAATCTTACTTTAATGAAACTCATTTATGCGTGAGATTCTGAATAAAAAACCTTTTGTTTAAAATTTTAAAGTGTTTTTCAAAGGACCATGCATCTGCTTTATACCTAGGAGACCATGACCTTGTAATGGGCTGCCCAAATCTATTTACAAGTAAAACTTACGCAATTACTTACAAAAAACTTTCGCATGGCTGAATTCTGTTATATTACTTTTTAAAGATCGTAAGATTACAATAACCACCATGGAAAAACAAGAAATCAATAAAAAAACATTCATTTGAAAAATGACACGACAAAATTGATTTTGATGATGTACATATTTTTCAGTGAATGACATTAGTTAGTGGAAGTTTATTTTCCATGTATGAATTCTTAAAAATTCCTGCAGATTTTTGTTAAGTAATAAAGGATGTAAATGAAGTGCTGCTTAATTGTGTGGTGTATGTTTAAATAGCATCGTTTACTCAAAATCTGTTGAATCTCTGAAATGATGTTTATTTCTGTAAACGATAAATCCACAATTTATTTTAAATTTCCTTAACTAATAGTGTTTCATTGATTTTGATTGAATGTACATATACGTCTTAAGACATTAGTTTTTCAAATATTGATTTTGAATAATTTTAATCAAAAATACATGTAGTTACACTGTAAAAAAAATTACTGAAATTAACGGGAAAAGTACCGGCTGCAGAGTTGCCGGGACTTTCCCGTTTTGTTAGGTATTTTCCCGTTTTGTTAGTATTTCCGTTTTGTTAGGTATTTCCCGTGTATTACAGAAGTTCCATTTCTTATTTCTCCGTTGTTAAAATTTCCATTTTGCTTTTTCCCGTGTTTCTACTTAACTTCCGTTTCTTATTTCTCCGTTATTAAAATTTTTCATTTTGCATTTCTCCGTACAGGTAAGGTAATCGTTTCCGGCTGCATATTTCTTGCCTCCTTTAGGAGTTTTAACACACCCAATAACGCCGCGTAATTTAGAACCCTGGTCAAGTCACGAGGTCAACACCTAAGATATATTTAATCTCCATATATTTATGGAGATTTTAAATAAAATAAGGCCTTGGGACATTCATATACCGTACTGCTCCTCGTTTTATTTTGTTTTATTTTATTTTAGGGACCCATAAATTTTTATTGTGCCTCCTTAGGTCTACTTCAATTTTTGTATCGAAATAAAAACGAAAAATCTTTGATATTCTTCAGCATAGTTATATTTGATGAAAGTATTTTAGTCATACATTTCAAATAAAAATAATAACAAGTTTTAAACATGTGTCTTTCTAGATACTTCTTACAACCCCCTCTATTTTCCACATCTGATCCACTAATACTATTATATAGTCTTTCTTATCGCTACAAAAAAAAATTACGATGATTTAGTGGCCATTTAAAATTCTGTGCGCTCAATATATCCTTACATAAATAATGTCCTATCTTTATACCGACTCAGAGCCATTAAGCTTGAAATTCAAGCAATGCCACAGTTAGTGTCCTTTAAAGGCATTAAAAAACATGTGCCACAACAAATTTCTAAAGACTTGGATGCATCAATCTTCTGCAGTTTGACTATTGGTAATCTTTAATATTAATTAGATGAAGGAAAAAAGATATATAAAGAACATGCAAAAAATATATATAAAGAACATGCCAAAAAATATATAAAGAACATATAAATTGGAAAATGTCTTCTAAACATTATAGAAATGATGCTTGGTACGACTATAAATTAATATTAGACAACTAACGCAAAAAAATCAGCGTAAGGGGAAGCTTGTGCATGTTCAATCTTTAGCAATCTAATGGTATGACGTAGCGTACCATGTTTTTCATATGGGCTATGCTCGCCACTTAGGTATCTTCACTTAACTTTGATCCAGCAATCCAAACTAGATTAATAGGCCGGTCAACAAAGATGCCTTTGGTCAGAGTGTTAAACCGATTCTGTGGTTTGAGCAATTGAGCAACTCGATCTCGTATTATCTTTAAGATAAAGGTGATGATTATGAATACATAAACTGTACATAATCGAAAGTATCAAAAATTAAATATAATTTGATTGACTATTTCACTCTGTATCCGTAGGCACATAAAGAAATGCAACAAACACATTTTAATTATCTCATTAACGACGATTGAGATGAACATTTAAAATGTAAAACTAAGCTTTTTGCTTAAGTTTATTTAAATAAAGAAAATATACTACAACTGACGACCATATAACTGGATAGTTGATGTAGAGCAAATTTAAATAAATAAAAAACAGCTTTGAAAACTTAAAGGTAACGTTTTTTTTATTTTTAACCGAATGCTTTAACTCTATTTAAATATGAGTCTTTAATAAGTTAATAAAATATTTGATTGCGTATTTAAAATGGTAGGACGTACAGCTGGGGAAAAAAAAAACGATCCACCCTTCATTTTGCGGCTGGTATTGGTCAAGGAATTTTGTGAAAGGTGTCATTTTTCAGGAAATAGCGTAAGGAATTGAGAACTGGCAACCAAAATTGCATAAGGGGTCGTCTACATATTAAAATGAGTACCAACTTTGAAAATTCCAATGGCAACACCCAGTTTTTTTTACATAAAAATGTTCAGCACCATCAAAATACCCCAGGTATAAAAAAGAATTATTCATTTCGCATTATTTGCTGAGATATTAAAGCATTAATTTTGAACTCGTTTAGGGGGAAATCTCCAAATTGAAAAAGGTAATATTTAGGGTGTCTTTTCGAAACGACAAGCTAACAAAAGGGTTACTATAATCTCGCCAAAGAATCCTAGAATTAAACCTTCGTCACTAATGTGATTTTTTTTAATGTTTTTACCCTTTTTTTTTAATTTTGGATTTTAAAATTCAGAAATAAAATAAAGGTTCGACGAGAAAATGATTCAATTTTAAATTAAGTCACACATACGATTATTTATAACGAACAGATTTTCAAATGCGATTAGTTACAATCAGATAGACAAACATGATTATTACATTTATGTTTTACATTTTATGCAAATTTTTGTTTCATTCATATTGCTACAAAAAGTTTGTTTAAAATTCGGCGCACTGGGTCTGGGACATATGCCGACAGCCGAAATCCCAACAAGCCGAAATCCCGAAAATAGATTTTTGTCCATTTCTCGATTTTTTTAAAATACTAGAGATTATTTATTTATTTATTTAGTTATTTAGTCAGTTAGTTATTTAATCAGTTAGTTAGTCAGTTAGCTAGTCAGTTAGTTAGTTAGTCAGTCAGTCAGTAAGTTAGTTAGTCAGTAAGTTAGTCAGTCAGTCAGTCCGTTAGTTAATTTCAAATGCAGACTGAGACTAAATGACTAACTAACTGACTGGCTAACTAACTGACTGGCTAACTAACTGATTGGCTAACTAACTGATTGGCTAACTAACTGATTGGCTAACTAACCGACTGACTAACTAACCGAAACCGACTGACTGACTAACTAACTTACTGAATAACTAACGGACTGACTAACTGACTAAATAACTAAATAACTTACTAAATAAATAAGTAATCTTTAATAATTTTTTTTTTTTAAATCAAGAAATGGACAAAAATCTATTTTCGGGATTTCGACCCATTCGGGATTTCGTCTATTTCGGGATTATGGCCTTTCGGGATTTCGACGTTCGAGATTCTGGCTTGTCGGTATTTCGGCTTTCGGGATTGTGTCCGGAACCCCGGCTCACTTTATCGGTAATATAAAACACATATTACAAAACGAGAGTTACGATCCTAACACGATATTTAAGGAAAGCAAAATAAAATTACGCAGAATGATTTGGCAATTATTTTTAACCAAGGCAGTGGGCACTAATCATTTTAAATAATCAATGTGGTAACAATGAAATTTATGCTAAACACCGAATTCCAATAATATTTTAGGGTTTTAATTTTTAATATAGAACACACTTTTTGAAATTGTATTGGAAATAACATACATTCAAAAACATAGTAATCGATATAATTTAATGTTAATTATACAAACAAAATACATTGTATGCACTTGAAACAAGAAAAGATATTTAGACATTTGACAGACATCAATAGTTTGAATAAACATTTACCAAAAACGCTTTTCAACCACCAAACGATAATGCAAGTTAGGATCCAATTTGATAAGTAATTTTTTACACGGTCCCTAAAATTCGTTTTTTTCAGTATTTTTACAATAACTCGGCAAATAATTGTTGTTGAATTAAAAAATTCGGGAATTTGGTTCTACTTGATCTACTTTATCGATTTATGTAAAAAAAAATTAGGGGTTGCTATTCATGTTTTATTTTTTCTTATTTAAATTTAAATAAAAAAATAATAAAAATGAAACATTGATGAAAAAACTTGTGTGATTTGTTTTTGGAAGATTAAGAAGTATTTAATGAAAAAAATATTTGGTTTAATTCATTTTATTTGTGGAGGTATGAACAAAAGTTTGTAAAACTTTTTTAACATTATGGGCGTTCAACTTTGAATGCTTATATCTCAACAAATAAAAGCAAATTAATAATTTTTTTTGGATCTAGGGTATTTTGAAGATGGTAAACATTTTTATATAAAAAGAGTTGGGTGTTGCCATTGGAATTTTCAAAGTTGGTACTCATTTTAATATGTAGACGACCCCTTATGCAATTTTGGTTGCCAGTTCTCAATTCCTTACGCTATTCCTGAAAAATGACACCTTTCACAAAATTCCTTGACCAATAGCAGCCGAAAACCGAAGGGTGGATCGTTTTTTTTCCCCAGCTGTACCATATCCATTAATCCCTTTAAAAATGTATAAAAACCATTTTTTTATTTATGCCCTATAAAGTACAGAGCCTTCAAACATGCATCATAAAATATGCATTTTTATTTACATAACAATCTGCATAAAATTTGAAATTCCATGTTTATCATTACAAAGCAATTAAGCAAAGTAATCACATATTTAAGTACTTTACAATTATTTCTTCAAATGTCCATTTTTAAAGCACAATAAAGATCATAATTCTGATTTATTTGACAATTAAAAACCTGTGTGTTTGCCATTATTTTAAATAAATAATCATAACCTAAGGAGAAAAACACTAAATACCTGCCAACCCATAACCATTAGGGCGGCAGTGAAACCATTCGGTTAATCGCGTCTTTTAAAGACGTCTTCCTCACGGGCAGATGTCGCAGTGACGTCAGAGTAAAGGTATAAAATGACGTAGGTACATGTCGAATGCATGTTGTTTAGGAAGAGCATTTTACGTTTGGTAATGTACTTTTTGAAACTTACAAGGAATGACCATAGTTTATTGTGTGACTAAAGTACCATAGGGCACTGCGTTTAGTAGATTTAAAAGAAAATACAGTGATGGCCAAAAGTGTGGACATTTTTTGAAACTTTCATGTTTTTCAACTTTGTGTGCTTGTAGAATATATTAATTTTCGCTTAAATACAAACGCTTCTATATCAAATTGAAAGTAATTTAATGTATAATTTAATAATAAATACAGTATTACAATATCTGTATTACAAAAAAGTTGCAACTAATAGTAAGATACACAATACTTTTACACAATCAATACTTAGTAAGATAACGGATAACCCTTATTTTTTAAGACGGCTTCACAGCGTTTTTTCATCGAATGAACAAGTATTTGGAGTTCATCTTTCGTAATCACATGGTACTCATAGCTTCAATAAGTTGTGTTTTATTGAATGGACGTTTTTTCGTACAAGAATTTTCAAACGTCGCCACTAATTTTCTGATTAGGGCTGTTTCTGGCCGTGGTATTATATATGTGCCTTTATTTTGAAAACATGCGTTGCATACTTTTGCTGTATGGCATGGAGTTGAATCCTGCTGAAAAATAAATGGTACGTTTTTGAGGAAGAGATCCCTGATGGAAGGTATCAATTTTGGTTTCAGGGCAGTTTCGATGTATTTTTTGGCATTCAGGATGCCATCAATCACTTGAATTCACACCATCTGAAGACATAAATGCCAGAATCATGACATTTGTTGGATTTTTTGTAGTTGCTTTAATGCATTCAGGATGAAGTGCTTCATCTACTCTACGTCTCACGTATTTTCTACCATCACTACCAAAGAGCGATATTTTACTCTCATATCGTTCCAGATTACTTGCTTCCATTGATTTTCTGACCATTTTGTGTTATTTTGCCCACTTAACTTGTTTTTCACTTTGCTTTTGATTCAAATATGGTTTTTCCTTGGAATTCTAGCTAGTCCAAATCCTGATAACCTTTCTTCTTATTGTTCGTGAAGTTCACGAACAATAACTTAATTTATAACAATAACTTAATTAATAACAATTATTAAGTTCTAGATTAACTTACCTTCAATTTAATATATAAACGTTTGTATTTAAGTGAAAATTAATATTTCCGACACGCACACAAAGTTGAAAAACATGAAACTTTCAAAAAATGTCCACACTTTTGGCCACTACTGTATCGACTTGAAATGAAGCAAATAATGATCGATAGCTTAGATTCTAAATTCCCAACCTTACATGTGAAGAGTGTAATTTCAAAACTTACATTTTCCAAAGTATAAGAAAGATATAATGGCAGGCCCGTCCATTGGCGACTTCGTCGAATCAAATTTTATCATTTTAAAAATTCGCCAATGACCGGACCGGACCCTAGCTATACGTTGGATAATGCAAGTTTTGCAAATGTTCTCTTCAAATGCTTCCGACCTATTTCAACCGAGGGATATCAATTAGACGACCTTAAAAGGGAGAAATTTAAGAGCCAAATAGGCGTAGGCGTCTAACTCTAATTTTCTGCATCCAATGCGATATTACGAAAATTTATTTGAAAACTCGGAATATTATATTAACTATTAATTTTGCTTCTTTTTGATAAGGGGAGTTTGCATAGTGACTAGCATCATCAAAAGGGAGCCCTGTTACAGGCTTATAAGCTGATTTTAAATTTTGGTATGCACTCTATGTACATTGTAATTTTTTAGTTAAGCTGCACGATGCAGCAATGACAAAATAAATCAGTCAAGAAATGGTTTCAAATGAAAAAATTACAATTGAATAATGTTGCTTTTAACCTCTAAGCTATGTTGTAAATGTTCATATGAGCCATTTCTGTTTGATGTAGTAAAGGTTTTTAAGATTTTGAATATGGATTTTCAATTAATCGCTACAACACTTCATTATTCACTGCTTAATTGGTCCTACTTGCATTTATACGCCTTTTTTATGCTTCTATTTTTTATAACTACAATAGAAACACTTTGATAAGTAATTTTATTTTCAAATGGGGTCGAACTTCGAAACTAAGAAATCTAATTAACGTTGTTGTTGTCAGGTTTTTTAAGATTTTGAATATGGATTTTCAATTAATCGCTACAACACTTCATTATTCACTGCTTAATTAGTCCTACTTGCATTTATACGGCTTTTTTATGCTTCTATTTTTATAACTACAATAGAAACAATTTAATAAGTAATTTTATGTTCAAATGGGGTCGAACTTCGAAACTAAGAAATCTAATTAACGTTGTTGTTAATCAGATTAAAATGTAATTAAAATGTGTGTAAATGGGAGAGAAAAAATGTAAATAATAATTAATTATAATATAATATATAATATCATCTCCTAGTACATTGCATATTACCGTGACCATTTTATTACATGTAAAATACTTTTACATTTAGTCTATCGTTCGTTAACTATATTGCAACGGGAATTTTTTTATTTTTTTAATTTTTTGTTTTAAAATGTTTATTGTAATCAAGCTGATTCTGTTTGGTGCACTACAGAACGATGGAACAAAAATAAGTTCTTTCTTTAACACCTTCAGTAGAATGAGCTTGGTCGTTTGCATAGTTAACGCCACTGTCTCAGTGGGGTTAATGCAGGTTCGAGGGAGTGAATCGTTAATCTTATGCAGTGGCGTTAATGATTCGGTAGAGAGCCACTTGTTTTGTATTTACAATTACAGATTTCAAGTGGCAGAGCAAATTTTGCTTAGGGATTCAAATTGGATTTCAGTTCATGAGCTGCGTGGTCTAAGTCTAATTATAGATTAATGAGCATTTAAAGCATTCAGGTTTAAATTTATCGATATAGGACTTAACCCATTCACAGAAAATTTACCACTCGAAAATGAGGCACATGATTAAGTATATCTAAATAAACAAAATGTAAGACAAATGAACAATAGTACTAAGCAATTTGTTTAAAACAATTTAAGTTCCACGAAAAACGAATTTAAACAACGTAAAATTGACCTTTATTCAAAAATGAAGTTGTTAATAGTATTTACAAAAACGTCGTTAATTGGGTAGTCAGTAATGTCGAATAGAGCAACTTTAACTGAATTTAAAAGGTCTTTGTCCCAAAACGTACATTTAAATAACTTTTGCTGAAATCCATTTAAATATTTTCATCAATTTGCAGAATTATAGTATATACCCATTATTTTTTATTACAATGTTTTATTACATTATTACATTATTTTTATAGCAATCTAGCAACAAATGTTACTTCTGAAAATTACGTTAGAAAACTTGTGTTTCAAAACTTTAGTGATGGGACGAAATTACGTTTTTTGTGCTTTTAATAAATTCTTAAAATGATAAACGAAAAATATACTAACCTTTAAATTTTATCTATTATAAGGCAGTATTAGGCAAGTCTGATTAGACCAATCACTTCCTATTGGAATTATTTTATATAATTAAAATAATAAAATAACGAATATAATAGGCAATTCCATTACATTAGCTACAGGGCCATGACCCTAGCTACAAGACAGATACTCCAGGTACAAGACTGAAATTTAATAGTAAGTATATTTTTATTTCAAAACTTATGTTGAAATGAATTTTATTTAGTACATAATTTCATATGCGAGCTTAAAAGATACGTTTTTAGTTGTATTCAATAAGAAAATAGCTAAGGTACAGTTCTAAAATATTCAAGAAGTAATATAAGAACAAAAATAGCCACGTAACAACACTTTCTATGAACCAAATATTTTTTTTAAGTTATGGGCGATGAACTTAACCCTCTGAGGGATACTGACGTGTAATCCCGTCACTTGGCTATCCTGTTTTTCATTAATACACATATTTTCTTTTAAAAAATATGAATTAAATAATTTTATTAAATTTAAAAATTTAAAGCATTGAGGAGCCATTTATAACAATCTACTACAGAAATATAATTTGTAAAAAATTAAGAAATTAAATTTTTAGTTAAATTTTTAATTTAAATCTCATGCACTGAAAACAAGTTTACTATACAGCCAATTTTCTTATCTCTCAGAGATCTAGGTACAAAATGGCCCTAGGTACTCACATCTACCCTATCCACAAGGCAAAAAAAAGGAAAAAGGTAAAAAAAAATATCGATTCAATTTAATTAAAAATCTGAACAAACGAACTTTTTTAAACATTACCAGAAATAATCCATTTAACGGTATATTATATTTCACGTTCCTTTTTAACATCTAACCTAATTCAGAGCACGTATGCAGGCATTAGGGGATTTGAGTTAATAAATTATCTTTTAACTAATTTATCTTTTTCATTACATTTATTTTGTTTGACAAAGTGTTATTTTGGTAAATGTTTTTATATTTGGATTATTCTCTTGTATGCATTAAAAAAGGGGTATTATACTGTTCACAACCGCTGCTTCGCTGCCCATTACGCTAACACTCTGTGCACTGTACCGGGTGCGGGTTCGATTCACGCCTTCGCCCTGGGTGTACTTTCTCTCTCTGTGTCAGTAAAAATTCTGTCTGTGTCTGTCTTACTTGACGAATGTTTATAAGCTGGTCTCTGATCAAGCACACGAACCGGAAAATACATGTAAAAACGTACCTACCTACCAACTGTCTTGCTTGATATTTCCTTCAGCAACTTGAACGGATAATGCAATAAGTAGCAATTTTTGAAACAAAAACAATTTTTTCAGTAACTCAATAATGGTTAGGGATTGTTTACGTGCTCAAGGACTGGGAACTCTGTGTATATTGAAAGGTATTGTCAATTCTGAAGCATACAAGGCAGTTCTGTCAACAACAAGTTCATGGGAGAAAAAAGGCAGCTTGTGTAGTCTGAAGACTGGAGCACCAAGAAGGTAGAAGTATGTATTTGCTAAAAAAAAGGGACCGCTCCTAACATGGAGAACAGACGCCCAACAGCCGATCTTAACATAGATACAGACGCTGCGAAAAGCAGTGGACTACAGCTACGCCAGACAAAATCGCCATATTTAAAAAAAGGCGGTACTAGCTCACCATTGTCCAGTTGCCGTCATGGAATAAGTGAGGCATTGTGTAGGAATCAGTTTGCCAGGCTGATCCCACCTCATTCTGCTAGGAAACTCCGCTGCCTGTCCGGGACCAAAAGGCTAGATCCTACTATCTAGAAGCCGTCCCCCTATCCGCAACCCGGGGACCTGCTCGCTGGCATGCAGCTTTGCCTCTTGGAAGTCACCCCAGCCCGAGTAACACTTACGATGGACTCTCCAATGTTAATTTTAATGATATCCTCTCCACATTTTATAAGAATGAATGTTGTCCTGAATTTCTTAAACATTTGGCATTGGAATTTATTAATGAAATTCCTTCAAATGACATCAAAATCTATACCGATAGCAGCAAAATAGATGAACAGGCAGGCAGTGGAGTTTATATTGAAGCACCAGTAGAGAAACTCTCTATTAAGCAACGTAATCCAGATTTCTGCTATGTCTTTCGAAGCGAATTATTGGCAATTGAGACATAAGGTTAGAAAATATAATTGATGAATCACATATCAGGAGTTATACTCAATGAAAACAGCTCAGAATCAAGAGAAATGGCTAATACCCCCGTCTCACGACTGGTATAAAGCCAAAAAACCAGGACTCTCATTTTCTCTTCCTTGCGACCGGCAAACCAATACCCGTCTGTCCCGAACTAGCCACTGGACATTTACAATGCCTTACATATTCCGGGGGGGGGGGGGTAGCAAAAGTTTCCCTCTTTGCCTTAAATGCCAAAAAGAACAGGCATCACCTCAGCACATTTTGGACTGCCTTGAACTCGACTGGGAAGACATTTACAACTGTCCAATTCTAGTGTCAGACTTCATTCATGTCAACGGATTCACTGATATTGTCTGACTTCGTCAGACAAACGGGAGATTAGAAACAGCAACAAGGTAGTTCTTGATAATTATATGATTCCAGGGTCTGAAGATCTATGTGAAGGTGAATTTATTTTCCAACAAGATTCTGCATCATCTCACACATCGAAAACTACCATGTCTTGGCTTAAGAACAAAGAATTCCAAGCGCTTCCTTTGCCGGCCAATTCACGGGATTTGAACCCAATAGAGAATATTTGGGGTTTAATGAAGACAAAACTTGAAATATTGGCCCCAAAGGACAAAAATGAACTTATAAACATCGTTAAATTTGTTTGGGATAATATCAGCAAAGAACAGTGCACAAATTTAGTAGAAAGTATGCCGAATCGTCTGTGAAATGCAATTAAAGCTAAGGGCGATATAACTAAATACTGATTATTCTCACAGGTACTCGTTTGAATAGTTTATGTTACTTGTTTACACATTATTCTAATTTTATGCAAAATGATTTTATGTATTATATTTTTTTGATTTTTTATGTGGAATTCGTTATAAGAATTTTTTTCAAACCATGATAATTATTTTGGGTTATATTCATTAACAAATCATGTAAAATACGACGCGGCAAATTTTTTTTTGTCAATCTTTAATATCCGTCAAATACATACAAAATTTCAAGCACTTGAAACATGTTTTTCTGATTATTCTAATATTCTGGAGGTGGGTTGTGTATAGACCTATAATAGTTAACCTATAGACCGTATACGAACTCTCGATGTTGGCAAAGGAGACACTAACTATGACCTCCACACAATCGTGGCCACGAGCTTAGTTTGTAACTTTCAAATTTTATTTTTAATCATAACAGAAATAATCTATTCTTCAAAGGTGGAATTTGCATAAGTGGTTAAATATTTTAAAGAAAAAAATTTTAAAGAAAAAATCTTGTCATTTGTCTTTTGACCAAATGAGATATAATTTTACAGAGAATTTAAGTAGTTTTAGAAAAAATATAGTTTTTGTAGAAAAAAAAATTATAAATATTCTGTTTTCTTAGGGATTTCTTTCAAATTTAAGGTCTTAAAACAAAAATATACAATAATATAGCTTTTAGCTGAAAACTATTTTTAATGGCATCGTTTTTATGAGCGCAACTGTTTTATAAAAAAAAACCTGGTCGGAAACGCTTTCGCAATAACTTTGTAAAACATAAAGGAACTGTTCAATATAAATAAAACAAATACCCTTTGCCATTGCGTTGTTTGTCGGAAATGAAAGAGTAGGTAGTTAATTATATTTGCGAAGGATTTGCTTTGATGATTGAATTGGATTTCCCTTCCACAATCGGATTTTTTTTGTACTCGTTTGTTGTATCTTTGAAAGAAAAGATTGAAATGAACTTTTTTATTTTCAAGACGAGCTTGATTATTACCAATAAGATAAAAATCAATAACTTTTTTAAACTTGGTATTATTAGTAGTAACGAATGTTTTTTTTTCTTAAATAAAATAGGAATCCTATTTCAAAATTTCTAGTTCTATGTGTTTTTATTATTTGAAGATAACAAATTACAAAAATATCTTTAAAACTCAGCTCATGATTTAAAACTTTATATAAATCCAAATCAATATATTAAATAAAAACATGTCATGAAAGCTTTGAGAGTTACGTTGAGGGATAGTTCCATGCAAAATAACCCTTTCTGTTGTGTAAGCCACTTGTGTAAAAAAGTGATTATCTATAGAACTTTTAACATTAAATGAAAAAAAAAATAGTGTAATAGCTGATTTACACTTATTGCAACTAGGTAATGTAACGTGCTTTATTTAATTTGATTTATTTTTCAAATTTTAGGAGCTTTTTTTAAATCGTGACTTACACTACCGGTAAATAGAATTTTCCTGAGAAAGATTATAATTTTATATGAATAAATGCATTATTGGAAGGAGATTAAACATTTTCATATTATTTAAGAAAATAAGTTCTATAAGAAATAAAATAGTGAAATCCCTGCCAATTTAATAACTTAAATTTATTAAATTTAAAAAATTTAATCAATCTGTAATTAATCAATCTGTATCAGTAACTTGTCACCTAGACTGAAAAATACCTAGACTTGTTGTGACCTAGACTTGTTGTGAAGTAACTACAATCAAAGAATTTCATTGTGTTACATTTCATGACGTCATTCCAAACTAATTTATATCACAAAAATGATTTTTTTCGAATGTTCTACTGTTAATGACACAGCAGCGATTTCATGCTAATTTAATTGAATTTCATGCTAATTTAATGTGCAGTTCATCAACTGACAGGTAGACAAATGTCCGTTCGGACATACAGATATACGAAAAAAAAGTATAAAAGATTGATATATCTGATATCATACCTTTGTAACATTTTTTTTGTAATTCCAAGGGACAGAACCGTTTTCTGTAGGCTAATATAGGCTAAATATGAGTGAAAAATATGAATTTTTGCATAAACTTTTATTGTCAACAAAAAAAATATGCTCACATAATTATGTGAATTGAGCTTATTACTATGTATTTATAATATAAAAAATGTTTGAAATATTTGAAATATACTATAGAAATTATAAAAAATAATCAAAACTAAACATGATACTTCTTTAATATGTATATTTTTTTAACTTTTATTTCGCTTTACACGATATCGAATGGTTGTTGTTTGTGATACAAATTCATTGTTTCTAGATAGAAATTATTCACTATACAGTTGGTTAATTCCACGTAAATACATACCACAAGTGAATTTTAAAAATATTTTTTATTCCAGTTGAAACTTTTATATGTGATTTAGAAAAGTTTGAACTATACAAATTTTACATCAAAAACTATTATTGTTTTTCTCTGTGGCAACACTGAAGTTTCAAAGTGGTTGCTTTTTTTGAAAGCATGTGTTATGGTTTTTCATCATTTTTAATTCTTGAATTTTAAGTTAAGTATTATTTTTATCAGATTTTTTGGTAAAATTATTAAAATACACTATAATGACTATCTTGAAAACACATTTTTAATCGGCATTTATAAATAAAAGTTACTTAATTAGAAATTCAAACATCCCCTGTTTTGGCTGTAGTGTAAGTCACGAAAAATATAAAAGTTTCTATAACTTTTTAAAGTAAGGCTTGCTTCAAAATTTTTTTAAGATATTTTCTTTCTATATTAACCTTTGTGTAATTCCACACCTTTAAATTTTAAAATAAAAAGCATTTTCTCTATTTATAAAACATTTTAACTTTGTAGTGTAAGTCACAACGTAGTGTTAGTCACAGCTTCTGTTTGATTTATCTATTATAGATTAGCTATAATATTTGTAGATTTCTTATATTTTGATAATTTTAATTTAAGATGGCTAAATCAACAGTTAAAAGAAAAAAAAAGAGCAAAGGGAAAGACTTTAAGCATGTGGAAAATTTTAAACCTTTTAAAGAAAAGGAAAGCAAAAACGACTTTACGAACAACACTTTAACTAAAAATTGCAATGTTCCAACCGTTAGGCAACATTGAATGGCATTTCTCTGCCACCAATGTTGGTCATCTTTACCTTTAGTCATGAAAAAGGACCATTGGATGGACTTGGTGATACAGTGAGTAGGGGATAAAAACAGCCACACCTTCCAGAAAAATTGACCCATATTCTGCTAAAGATTTTTTCACTTTGCATAAGAAATCTGCCCAAACATATCACTATTATACATTTCTGACAATTGTATAAAGGGCGAAATAGGTAGATTAAATGATATTTGCTAATCAAAGGAAAATAAATATTTCCGATTCCTGACACTCAAAAATTGCTCTGCTTTTTTAAATTATACAAATACTTACTTAACTGCCAATATTTCATTAAATCACAAAAAAACACGGCTGATTAAACAAATGGAAATGTTGTAAAAAGAAATACCCAGAAATACCTCTCAGCAAAATTCTGAAAATGAATTTGATGCTGAAAGAAGAGCTTTAGTTTCTTTTGTAGGAAAATTATCGTTAAATATTTTGTGGGGCAAATGTTAAGTAAATATGCTTATTCAATAAAACTGAAACATCTGCAATGGTCAGGAAGTCTTTTTGCGTGACCTGAGAAGGAATTTTTTTCAGATAATTATATTGAAGAAATAATTAAGAAATTACCAGAAACCAACTTTAGGGGACGTTGTGTAACTTTTTCTAACTATGATTTTACCATGTATGCAATTCTTAACTTACCATGTTCAAAATTATTTACATATGTTATGTTATTATTGCCTAAATTTCCATATCTGTGATACAATTCACATGATGTAGTGTAAGTCACAAATTGAATGTAGTGTAAGTCACGCACAAAAATGTTAATAAATTATTTCCTATGATATTTCCACACTTTTTTGCAATTAAATTATTTAGCTTTAAACCTTGTACTTAAATTAAGCACTGGTAGAATGTTGATTTACTGCACTATGAAGAAGAAATAAGAGTTTTAAATGATAACCAAAACTCGACTTCCTTTCATGTATTGTAAGTCACAGTATGACATTTTTATTATTTTTCAGTGAAATACTAAATGAAAATGGTTTTTTATGATTTCTAAAAATAGTATATGTTCAGGGGTAAACTGGCATACAATATTGTTTTTGAATAAGTATTAATTATGTATGAACTACGCAAACGAAATTTGTTAAATCGTCCGATGTAGTGTAAGTCACGCGTGGATATGCCCAGTTGCGTTTTAAACTTTTTAATGAAAAAATTGCAGACTAAATTTCAAATTATACAATTTTATTCCAAGTAAAAATATAATTTTCTATTAAGTACATTAATTTGTAATTAACAATTAAAAATGAAAAAAAAGGAAATTATATATTTTCTGATTTCCGTACTGTCATTGATTTTGATTCGAATAACTTCAGGCCGTAGTAGCTAGTCTCCGTCTCGGTGAGTCTGCTCGAGTCCCGGTACACTGAGACCTACAGTATAGCGAGTCGTGTCGTAATCTGTGGGTCCGAAGTCTCTAAGTTCCTACAATCTACTCGGGTGACAGCATTTGGGACTCTAGTGGCTCGTTTAAAATAGAGGACCATTATGTGTGTCGATGGTCTGTCTACTGACAAGTATAAGCGGTCGTGCAAGCACACACTGATTTATGTCACACACCAACCACAACACCTTCATATAATATTCATATTAATTATAAGGATGTATTGATGATTTTTGTCAAAAATCATGATTTATCATCAATGTAGGCAATGATACATACACTTTAAAAACTTGTTTTACCAATTCCAAACACGTGGATCATTTATCTTATCTGGACCATAAAAGCCTACCAAAAGTATAAAAAAAATTGTATTTGATTCATTCTTTTGTTCCAGGGGATTTACTATGCAATTAATCATGTTTAACATGTTTTGTTTTCTTTCAGAAAGATATCCTTCTAGAACAAAAAGTGGCATCTTTACCATGTAAAATGAATTCACTATCCTGCATGCAACGCGATGATGGATTAAAGCATACTAAATGGCAAATGATTTTTTTTATGTGTCTTCAAAATTTCTTTCAGAAAGCCTATGTATTGGATAAAACATACCTAACTGATTAAATATGAGAGAACCAGATTGCGCTTAACGTCTAACTGATAAAAAACATCCGAAACTTTTTTTGTCTTAACTGAAATGTGTCTGGAAATGTAAGAAACCTCTGGTTATTGGCATGTTTCCAATCAATTGAAAACATTTGCTTTGTTTTAAAAGTTAGGAGGCTGAATGCTTTTCAAATAATTCCATACTATCTTTTTTAACAAAACGTTGAAATAAGGAAAAAATGACGCCTTCGCAGATTTTTCTTTAGATAGTCAAGCTAACATGCAGAAGGATATGCGTTCTGGACTTACCACGTCCTATACAACACATATATTCGTTGGCAGAAATAAAAATAATAAAAAATAGACCTAATCGTGCGGTTGTCCGAGTACACTTGGGCAGACTTGCTCGAAAATACTCGAAAACGTTTACAAAAAATATATAAAAGGTTTTGGAAATGCTCAAATATGCTACCGAATTTTACAGAATGGGGTTTCCGAAACATATTTCTGAAATCTGAAAATTACGAGTACATTTCTGAAAATATTTCTGAATTCCGGAAATATTTCTTTGAAAATTACGAGTACTGCGTAGCTGGTACAATACAACAATAAACAAAAATGCAAAATATTTTAATGAATAAATTGTTTATGCTCCGTAAAGTAAGTTACAAATTTAGTGATACATTTTAAGCTATTTTTAGAATATTACATAAAATAAATATATATAACACTAAATTGTCACTGATTTATATGTTTTAGTTCATTTAACAGTTTTATTGTAATGAATTGCATTATATATCATTAGGAATGATGGAAATCGTATATCTATTAAAATTTATTATTTTCAATGAATACAACAATAAGTAATTAATTGTACATTTAATGATACTGTTTATAGTCTTTAAAAAATAAACATATTTAAAACTTAAAATGTATTATTTTATCATCATCCATTTCATAATACTGTCAAAACCGTCTTCTATAGCCATAAGACGGCCAGCTTCAAGGAATTTTCTTAGCAATGCAAAAATAATTCCCGTAAAGAAGAAATTAAACATTTTAGCCTGGATTCGATTGGCTAGAAAAAATCCTGCTAGTAAAAATCGCGCAGTCAAGAGATTCATTCTTGCCCCTTCCCACTACGGACGAACAACAAATCCACTCAAATACATAGAAAATAAAACTCAGTAGTCGAGTAGTCAGAAAGTCCTCACTGTAAAAAAAACTGTTGTTTTTACAGTTAAATACCATATTTTTTACAGTTAAACCTGTTCTTTAGAAAAACAGTTTATAATAGATTTTATCTTCGTTAACATGACGTCACACTCACAACCCATCAAATGCACCTGCCCCTCGGGGAAATTTGAAGACATGCAAAGAGTCACCTGATTGAGATCATCGTTCTGATTCGTTCCCGCTCATTTTGTTTCTGTAGCGTTTTACACATGTTTATTAACTGTAACTTTTATTTAGTTGTATTAACTGTATTTGTAACCGTGTGGCGGTCAGCACAAATACCCAATACTAGCCCTCGCAACCGAGTAATTACCTTGTCGCAGACGGTTCAGTATTGTGCTCGCACGCAAGAGGTTCCTGGATCAAAACCGGGCCCGGTCCATTACCTCGTCCAGAAACCTCTTGCGTGCGAGCACAGTACTGAACTGTCTGCGGCAAAGTAATTACTCGGTTGCGAAGGCTAGTATGGGTATTTTATTTTAGCAGGGAGAAACTGTTAAATTAATTGGGGAAAACTATTAAATTAACAATTTTCCCTGCTAAATTAACAGTTTTTCCCTGCTAAATTAACAGATTTTCCTGCTAAATTAACAGTTTCTCCCTGTTAAAATTACAGTTTTCCTGTAAAAAAAATTACAGTTTTCCTGTAAAAAAATTACAGTTTTCTTGTAAAAAAATTAAATTTTTCCTGTAAAAAATTACAGTTTTCCTGTAAAAAATTACAGTTTTAAACTGTAAAAAACAGTTGTTAACTGGCGTCAAAGTTGACATTTTTTAACTGTAAAAACAACTGGGTTATTTTTTACAGTTTCTCCTATCGTCGATGAGATTCTGAGTCCTTAATGAAGACAAGTTCTAGTAGTCCATGGGCCGTGCAAGCTAAATGTTAATATTCGCTTGCCAATGAAAGGGACCACGATATTTTTTTGCAAAAATTAAGGAAAATACTCATTTTATTTAAAAATGAAAAGTTGTCATTTGTAAAATTGTGTAGTTTTTAACATTCGAATGTCAAATGTAGAACTATTTTTAATGACCTAGTACATGAAAATTTTACTATTGCTCACTAGATGGCGATGCTAGTAATCAAATTTATTACAAGATATTAAAAAATTCACAAATTATAACAACAAAAATGTTTTTCTAATTCATTTTGAAGTAAAAAAGTAAATATTCTGACCAAAAAATATCGCAAGACTTCTTTATTATAAAAATTAACTAATATTGTTATGTATACTTCCGCCAGGACTTTCGGTTTGTTTACATTTTTCGAGAGAGAGTCCGAAAAGAGCATTACGCTATCGGCAAAAACGAGGTTTGTTATGATTTCTACCAAGTACAACTAAAATCACTTTTTTCCTATTTGAAATGACTCAATTGTGAATTAAAAATGTACAAAGAAACAATTTAGTGTTTTTTTGCATGTTGAAGTCGAAATAATTGCATTAAAATTCGATCTGAAATCCAAGTTATGCCATCGCGGCGCTTTGTTTTGAAAACTTTACATGGACAAGATGCTGACTTTCTTAATTAAAAAATATTTGTTTTATCAATCGAAGCTACTCAATTGTTTTATAAAAATACACGTAAAACGCTTGTACACTCTTTTTAGCTATTTAATTGACTTTATTATTGCATTAAAAACTAAGTATCGAAACAACATTACGCTTGGTTTGTTTGGGAATATTTTACTAGTACAAAAAGCAAACATTCTTATTTAATTTTTTTTCTAAATTTATAAAATACTCAATTAAGAAATAAAAATATACGTTAAACACTTGCAAGCTAATTTTGTTCATTTAATTGATGGTATTATTGCAATAAACTCGGTTTTAAAACAGTATTACGCTGTTAAGAAAATGTAAACAACATGTACCAAATTAAACTTTTCTAACCATTAACCAATATTTTTAAAACTTTAATCGCTAAAAGCCTCTATAATTGGTATAATATTGCAGAAATAATGAAAAATAACGGCCCTTCAATTGCATTTTTTGAAGTTAATAGTATCTTATCATAACTTTCATTGGCTGCACACAATAATTGCTTGAAAAATACTAATGAATTTTGGGCCTGACAATTGAAATATTAACAGAAATTGACATTGTCATACATCAAAAAAAGGTCTTGGCTCTAGAAACATAATACGCCAAAAGTTTTGGGACCATATGTCCCCAGAAAGTTTTGGGTCCAAATGTGCATTTTAAATTTTGCATCCAGAGATATATGCCTGCATTTAAAAATTTGCATGTACCTATGCCAAGTTGGGTAGGAAAAGTTAGCTCTAGACTAGGTGGAGGTGTACACCTAAAAAACCAGGACTTTAAAACAATAAATAGTGTCAGAGGGGTGGAATTGGGTTTTTTCATGTTAAATGCTTCGTCAAAGAATAAATTCCAAAATTTCAGCTAGAAGCTTAAATACTCACTGAAAGTGGGAGCGTCATACATCAAAAGCAAGGTCTTAGCCTTTAGAAACAGAAAACACCAAAAGTTTTGGCACCATATGTTCCCAGAGAGTTTTGGTCCAAATGTGCATTTAATACATTTTATACATTTTTCGATGATTCGGGCGAAAATGATTAACTGAAACTTAACTCTTCTTTTGGAATGACTTTGTGTCTAACAAATTAATCTTAAATACCTTTAATTTTAAAAAAAAATAATTAAAATTGTTATTTGTGTGATGGTCTATGAGTCAACAACAAAAGTCATTTTTTTTTCATTTCAAGCTTCTAGACCAAAAAAAAGCTTCATTTGCCTGTAGTTTATAAATCATAGTATCAGATGTAAATTTTTGAGTAGACCTCTATTGAAGAATATGATATAAGTAACGTGACATGATTTTATTTAAAAATATTAGTTTTCTAAGTGACGTATTTGCCTATCTTGGGATGCCCTATGTAGCATTAATATTTACTCCCTCCCCCACCCTTATTTGACAACAATTGTCTGCTTCTGAAAAATAAATTTATAATTGTATGGTATATAGCCTACCTATTAATCGTAAAATAAGAAAAAATTACATCATATTTTACAGAAATTTATTAAGTTCACAAAATAATTTATTTTAAAATATACATTTTAGATGGCTCTAAAAGAAATCTGAGCAGTTTATTTTTGTGACAACTTTTTTATTTTTCTGATCAATAGATCAACATGTTTCAGAAAATCAATAATTTACTTGGTCCCCTGACTTGGCAAACGAAACTTTTTTTAAAGCACTTTTTCTACCCTTGCCCCACGCGTCTATAGGATACTCAAAGGGAACTAGAATTTTATTTTAGTATCCGTTTACGAAATTCTTCATACATTATTTCCAATTTTTTCCGGGCAGTACAGTTCTCTTTATCTTCAACTTGTCAATGTCAGAGAATCCAGTAGCATGTCCAATAACGTAGTTTTTTACTTCTTTTTTAGTACTTTTGAAGGCCCGGCATCAGCCATCCGGG